>JAJOZX010012441.1:0-2500 GCA_023014485.1 Bathynomus jamesi
ATGCTTTAATCTCTCTGTGATTCCTTTCCACAGCTGTTCTATATACTATTCTGTCAGCCAATTTATCACCGAGTCTTTTGTAAAACTACTTTCAGATCTGGTTCTGGATGGTCTAGCAACTTCAGCAACCTGGTAGTAATCAGAACGTTTCTTGATGTATTTGTAAACTTCATTTAGGATGTAATCCTCAGCTGTTAGTTCCTTTTGCTGCCCTGTGGTATCGTGCTTAAATTCAGAAACTACATCATTTGCATTTCCTCCATTAGCTAATTTGGAAATTGTTTCCATCACTCTTAACATAACAGTTTTCCCTCCTTCTTTATAAAATATATTTTCTACAAATTCTGCACTAACTGTGGTTTTTTGAGCTACTTGCAACATAATCTTTGTTACATAGGAAATCAATACATAGAACTTGGCACTAATTTCTTTCTCTTGTGGATGATCAAAAAACACAATTTCCACAAATCTGTCAAATTGATCAAATTCGTAATTAACCATGCGAGTATCAGATTTGAGTTTTGGTCTCTTAAAACCAATGATATTGTCAAGAACCATATTGGTATAGTCAAGGCCTGATCTCAGATTTGAAGTGATTCTGAATAAAGCCTAAAAGCTCACTTAGTTTACAAATTTTCTTCAATGCATCAACGTGGGCTCTGTTCACAAGATGCATTAAGTCCCATCGAAATTTGAAATTTTCTCCAAACAACTTTTTCATTTCGTTTTAAATGGCTCGTTGTCCTTACAAAAGCCCATCTCCAACCATTCCAGATACCTTGGATTTAATTGCTGCTTCAGATAGTTTCAAGTGATTAGGAGACCAACACATCAAAAATTTCATTGGCCAAATAAACTCCTGATTTGCTGCGTACTAAATTTATCCCAGCAAGTTTTACAGTCTTATCTTCTTCACTCATAACTAATACAACTAGCATGCTTAATCCCAAAATTGTTCCAATGTCAGCTGTTATTGTACTGAAGTTTGTTCTAAGAACCACTTTACAGTTTGTTCTTTAAGTTGATTATCTAATAGCTCACAAATTGTCTCGCACGCATGTGTGCTATGATTCAAATTTCCAACCTCACAACCTGACCTATGTAATACAGCTAGAAGTACTGGATATAGAGCCCATGCAGTGTTTGTTTTCATTATGTAGTATAAGATGTTGCCACATAAGTCTTCTATGCGTTTAGTAGTGTTCCGAGAAGATGTTTTCATCACTTCATAAACAGCAGCTCTTTGATGATGCTGAAGTTTAATTAAATGTCTCTTCAGGTGGGTTTTCAGATTTCTAAACCATCTCTCTTGATTTTCTCCTTGTTTGCATACATAGGTTAAATCTTTAACATTGAAGTAACCTTTTATGTTAGAATGTTTGTCTGAAGCACATGCTTTGGGGTCTGTGCAAGCTATGCAATATAATGTAAACATTTTATCATCAGAAGCATCATCAATATCTTCTTGATCATCATCATCTTCATCCTCAACAGCTATATCTACATCAGGCATATTAGTGTCACTATTTGCAATGTTTTCCATTATATCACTTGGTACTGAAAATGAATCATCAGCATGCCTTAGATCCTTCTTTTCCACCAATTTGAATGTAGATTTGATCAAATCATTGTTCAGGATTTCTTGTATTGATTTACACTTGCTTAAATGGGCTATGGAAATGTCAAATTTGTTGCTTTTTGCTTTATTAGATTTGGATGCAACACTTGAACTTGAAGGCATATTTTGACACTTCTCTTTATTAACCACAAAATTGCATTCAATGTCTTCTGGATTCGGGAATTTTCAAATTCCTCTAAAGCAGTTTTGTTAGTCTGATGCGCAGATTCCTCACTTACCTTTTGTTTCTTAGGTGGAGGAGAAGCACTTTCTTCAGTCTGTGAAACATCTAGTGAAAAAGTTTCGTTTTCTAGATTAGCAGTTGATGAAGTTGGTTCATTTTTCTGAGGTCTAGCACTAGCACATTTTGTGAACAAACTAAATGACTGCTTTGCCGTATCTCTTTGCTGCACTTCATCCTGGTATTTCTTTACTGCAATATCTAAGCTGTGGGCCCAAACTCTGGGACCTCTTGTATTGTAACAAATATTTTTTTTGGAATTAAAATGTTCCTCCCAGTTTTGCTTCTTTGAATATTTGTTCTTGCATTGACCACAAAAGTAACCCCTTTTAACACCCTCACTTTTCTCTCCAACTTCATCAATATTAGGATCCATTATTGATTATTGACTACCTGAAAAAATACAAAATAAGTAAAAGTTAGTAAATATAGTATGGTAAAAGTGAGTAAAAGTAAGTAAATATAGTACAATGAAAGTAAGTAAAAGTAAGTGCTTTAAACTTAGTAAAAGTAAGGAAGAGTAAGTAAAAGTAGGTAAGTAAAAGTAAGTTTAAACTTAACTAAACTTTTCAATTCTAGAGTCATGGTGGATTACTTAAAACCGCACAAGTAATTATCTCGCCAATTTATCAAACCTGGCC
>JAJOZX010012441.1:7500-97500 GCA_023014485.1 Bathynomus jamesi
CATTTACCATTACTTATTCGAACTATAGTGGATTTAAATTTTGTAGAAGAGTTCCTTGTTCTATGCACGGTCTGTGTATCATAAAAAAACCCAGGGGGCCATTCCGATATATATATATATATATATATACACAGGGTGTCCGAGAATTATCTGTACAATTTTTGGCTAATTATCTGTACAATTTTTGGCTGTTATTAAAAGTCAACCATGAAGTGTAGAAATTCCAGTGTTGTCCCATTGTACAGAGAATCTCATTAAGTTTTTTCTGATACCAAATTTCGACAAGTTTTTTAGAAATTCCAGTGTGTCCGAAAATTATCTGTACAATTTCATCTTTTAATAAAATTCTTGATAACACACGTAAAATTCTTAAACAAGATTATTTAGAATCTGTATTTTCAAAAGTTTCTTTTATTAAAGTAACGTTGTTACAAACATTCGATATGTGCACCATCAGTGATTCGCAAAACATCCAATCGATAATCCAAATGTTGCCATGTACGCTGCAGCATATCCACATCAATTCGCTCAATAGCAGCTGTGATTCTTGCTTTTAAATCATCAATGTCTGTCACCCGCGTACAAAAAAGAAAAAACTTGTCAAAACTTGTTATCAGAAAAAACTTAATGAGTTTCTCTGTAAAATGGGACAACACTGGAATTTCTACACTTCATGGTTGACTTTTAATAACAGCCAAAAATTGTACAGATAATTCTCGGACACCCGGTGTGTGTGTGTGTGTGTGTGTGTGTGTGTGTGTGGTGTGTATATGTATATGTATATGTATATATATATATATATATATATATATATATATATGTATATATATATATAATATATATATAATTATATTATATATATATAAATATATAAATAATTTATATATATATATATATATATATATATATATATATATATAATATAGTCCCATAAATCCGGCATCATAGGAGAAATTCATATTTTTCTATTTCTACAGGCCATAATGTCTGTGAGCAAGGAAGAACGAATCCAGATAATTCTACTCATAGGAAATCGGAGTCAAGAGAGGCCGCTACTGAATTTAACAGACTGCATCCAGACCGCGAGCCAATAACACAGAGTTGTGTTAGCAGACTTGTTGCAAAGTTTAAGGAAACAGGATCCATAGAAGATAAACCACGCAGTGGACCTTCAAGGAGGTCCACTGACGATGATACAGCGACTGCTATCCTGGCTCATTTTAACAGAAGTCCCAATAAGTCTCTTCGGCGATTGTCCGCCGAGACAGGAGTGTCGAAAAGTAGCATCCATCGCATTCTTCAGGCTCACAAATGGCATCCATATAAACTTCAGATCCTACAGAAATTAAGCGATGATGATGATCCCGACCGGCGGATGGAATTTTGTGAATGGGCTACGGAACAATATGCTCGGGATGCCAATTTCCCGTCCACCATTCTGTTCAGTGACGAGGCTGTTTTTTATGGAAATGGTGAGGTAAATCGACAGAACACCCGCTACTGGTCTCAAAACAACCCTCACTGGTATACCTCTTCAAAGGAACAAGGTGCATCTCGGGTAATGGTATGGTGTGGCATTTGGAAGGATCGCATCATAGGCCTCCCCCTCTTTTTCGATGAACATGTCACTGGAGGCACCTACCTACGTACGCTCAAGGAAGAAGCATTCCCCAGTGTCTTGAACGAAGAAGGAAATTTCCCAATATGGTTCCAGCAAGACGGCGCTCCTGCACATTACAGCACCCAAGTAAGGGAATACCCGTACCAACAATTCCCTGGTCATTGGATAGGACGTCGAGGGCCTGTGGAATGGCCAGCTAGAAACCCGGATCTCACGCCACTAGATTTTTATCTCTGGGGCCACTTGAAAGCGCTGGTATACGCAGAGAAAATTATGAGTGTTGAACATTTGCGGTTGCGCATTATTGGGGCATGTAACACCATTGCTCCTGACATCATTCACCGTGTGCTTGCTGACTGGGTATCACGTCTGAATTTGTGTATTGAAAACAATGGTGGACATATTGAGCACGTTCTGTAAATAAAAGCTTCTGTTTTGACTTTTTTTATTATTTTTCCAATGATGCCAGACTTATGGGACACCTATATATATATATATATATATATATATATATATATATATATATATACACCTTTCAAATGTTGCGTGCAATGATTCCTCATTTCACGAAGGTCAAGCTTGTCGCCCCTCCTCATATATATATATATATATATATATATATATATATATATATATATATATATATAAGCTAAAATTATATAAGTAACTGATATGTGCATGATGAGTTTTCATTTTTTGTGTGAATCGTACATAAAACTTCCTGCAACAATTTCCTTATTACTTAAAAAAAAGATGAAAATAAAAACCCACTAATAGACAGAGTTTATTTCCACGACAGTTGAAACTGTCGTGGAAATAAACTCTGTCTATTAGAGTGGGTTTTTATTTTCATATTTTGACCTTCACGTAGAAAAAAAGAAGTTTTTTGCATTTACTTAAAAAAAAGTTTATTTCATAATTTCTTATTTCCACATCAATTAAGAAAATGTGACGTCATAGCAATGAAAATGGGTAATTTTGTGGCAATCTATTTCGTTTTAACTTTAATCTGAAGAGGCGATCGTCCATCATTGTCGTAAGCCATTCATGAGCCGCGTTTAGCTTAAACAATTTTATTTTATATAAACTTTACCGATTCATTTTTGTCTTTTACGGAAAAATGAAACAAAAGTCAGGAACGGCTTTTTCATGGCCAATGAAAAGTAAACGTTTGTACCGTAACCTACCTAACCTATAACTTGAGTTCACGCGCAACAATACAATAACCAAGGTCTTTTACCTCATTTTAAAGATATATTACGTAAGGGCGTAACTATTATGTAAAAAAAATTGCCGCGAGGAAAATATATATTGCATCTCAACACGACACCCGCAGTCCTACACTAATTAACTCGATTGATTAAGATACAGTTTTCTAAAGTAGTAATTATCCTATTGTGAGCGGATATAATTCGAGTTTAGGAGTATCTCGGTTGCGATTGGTATTTGAAAGCAAATCTGGTCCTAAACCAAAATGGAAATTCCTATACGGATGTAAGGCCATATTTCGTCTCATATAAGATTTACACGCGATTCTTCGGGCAATGTTCGTGTTGTACCTTATCCGAAGACGCGCGGGTACCCGCACTTACTGTAT
Source organism: Bathynomus jamesi (assembly GCA_023014485.1). Taxonomy (NCBI): domain Eukaryota; kingdom Metazoa; phylum Arthropoda; class Malacostraca; order Isopoda; family Cirolanidae; genus Bathynomus; species Bathynomus jamesi. Next base: position 10,719 of record JAJOZX010012441.1, read on the forward strand.
AATCTTCAATAAGCATAATCTACTTACCTTTATGGAGATGGGACAGGTGTCATTGTACTCGTGATTGGCGGGTGTCAGGAGGTGAGGGCGCGATTCGGGACACATTCTAATCCGGAAGTGAAACTGAACATTTCCCATTAAACCTGAATTACTGTCCGGAAATGCCAGGTAGCAAATGTTGGCTCGCTCCCTTTCACTCAATTCACGATGGCACGGATAAATTAACTGCGAAGACAATAATAATAAATTTAGATTTAGTAATAAGTTACGGTAACATAGGGCAATTACGTATAAGCTAACAAACGCCTTTCTTGGGAGGGTTATCGAGTAGAATATGGAATTCTATTCACGAGTACTCAAATTTTGTAAAAGGTTAACTTTAACTTAGCTAATACTATAAATAAAGTAAATTATTCTTATGTCCTCCGATTAGTTTTAATAATAATAAATTATGCAGCGCTACGTCGTGGCCAGTGTCGTAACATCGCTTCTTGTTGATAAGCGAAGTGAAGTGACATTTGGTCCGATTAGTAGTTGCATGTGGGACCAGTTCCCCGCCTCTAGATTATGTAGCGAATGTGTTCCAGATCTCGTAAAGCTGTAGGTCCCTTCGGTAATATGACCTTAAATGTTACGAAGAACGTTAAACAACCCCATTACATTATAGTACATTATTTATTTATTTACAAATGTATAGTTTCATTGAGTAGTATAATTTAATTAAATACAGATTAGGGTGCCACTTATTTGGGGTGTTTTTCATTTTTTGGGAATTTCTATCAGGACGGGCGCATTTCTGGTGTCATTCCGTCTAAAAACATTGTGTGTAAAATATTTTTGAAATAAAATAATAATTAGAACTGCCTCAACGAGGTCAAAGTTTATACTTTTTGTCGAAAAGTACTCATGGCGTTCTGTTATCATGTCAGTTTTCGTTTCGATAGCTGCTGTAGTTTCTGAGTTGAAAAATGATAACAGACAGACAGACGGACGGTCAGAGTCGTTGGTTTAGTCTTCGCACTGGTGTACAGAAGACTAAAATGAGGTATTATACAGGGTGTAACACGAGTTTATCCAAATATTGATACAGGCGAAAGAACATGTTATTCTAAGTAGAAAATGGGTTGGGACGAGTTTTGCCAACACTAACAGTGTTTCATTCTCTTTTTCAGTGAGTTCTGAAACGACGTGATGGCTTCGGCAACAAGATCTAAAACAGCAGTCTATCTCCTGGGGACCGTGGACCACAGCATCACAGGAAGCATGCTGCCTACGGGAAAGCAGGCGCTTCAGTACTTTTTCCACCTTCACCTTGACGTCAAGAAGCCGATCAAGGAAGCAGCCGCTGAGACAGTGACCGCAGTCAAGGAATTCTGGGAGCGGTCCCGTATTCCTACGCAGAAAGACCAACGCGCAAGGGACAAGGTTCTCCGAATGTACGAGAAGTGGCGGGCTCTGAACAAGAACTCGAAACGGCGCACTGTGACCCAAATCAGGAACGAGGCCGAGTTCCTCTCATCCCTTGACCGCCTCTTCGACATCGCACACGAACAGGCGATGTCGATGATCACAATCGAAGAGGACAGGGAGTTCCTGACGGGACAAAGGGCCGAGGTGCGGCGCGGCCGCATCTCCTCCACACGTGACATGACGCTGCACACTGAGGAGGAGCGTGCGAGGAGACAGGAAGCGGAAAGGAGCCGCCGGCAAGATGATGAAAGGGCGAACAGAGAGAGCCGAGAAGAACTCGTCGAACTGGCATCGAGCTCCAGCTCAGGTGCAAGCAGCCCGACTCGGTCACCGACACGGCGTCGTCGCCGAGAAGAAGAGGAAGAGCTCTCTCTCCCGGGCCCGTCCACGTCGAATGCAGAAGCATCTACGACCCCTTTACCACCCAAGCGATTCCGCGCGTCGAAAAAGATGATCACCCCTGATCTCTCCGCAGCGATGGATCGGACGAAACTTACCGACCGAGAAGGTGTTTTTTTGCTGTCGGCGGCTGCGAGGAGCTTGGGCCACGACCCTGAGGAGCTGGTCTTGAACCGCGAATCCTCCCGCCGCGACGAGCAAAGTTCCGTGCTATGGCAGCAGCGGAAATGAAGGCAGCCTTCCATCCTACTGTGCCGCTGACCGTTCACTGGGACGGGAAAATCGTACCAGCGGCTGACGGAGGCCCTGCTGAAGATCGCCTTCCAGTTCTGGTGTCTGGGGAGAACGTCGACAAGCTTCTGGCTGTGCCCAGCCTCCCCGACGGCACCGGCCGCGCCATGGCGGAAGCCGTCCTCTCTGCCCTCGAGGATTGGGACATCAAGGGACGGATCTGTGCCCTCTCTTTTGACACCACCGCCTCAAACACAGGACTCTCAGGAGGAGCTTGCTATATCATTGAGCAGAAACTCGAGAAGACAGTGCTTCATTTGGCTTGCCGCCACCACATCCACGAACTGGTGTGCGAGAAGGCATTCACGGCGTGCCTCGGTCCCTCTACTGGTCCTGACATCCTCCTGTTCAAACGATTCGCCGCCCAGTGGGACTTCATCGATCAAACCAAAGCGAAGCCCTTCGAGGATGGAACCATGCCGCAGCACCTGAAGGACGCCCGCGACGACCTGCTGATCGAATTCAGCCGCCTCCTCGACGGTCAACATCCACGTGATGACTACAGGGAACTTCTGGAGCTCTCTGTAATTGTGCTGGGCGGTCCGAACAAGCGGGGTGCCCGGTTCGCTCGTCCCGGCGCCTTCCATCGCGCGCGCTGGATGGCAAAAGTCATCTATGCCATCAAACTGTTCCTGTTCCGGGAACAGTTTCAGATGTCGTCAGGCGAAGCGGCTGGAATCCGGCGATTCACCATCTTCGCCGTGTCCATCTACGTGACGGCCTGGTACAAAGCGCCGCTCCCGGCAACGGCCCCAGCCGCGGACCTCGCGCTGCTCAAGGCCCTCGTCTATTATCCGGACTCAGCGGTGGCCAAGGCGACGGCGACAGTCTTCGCCAGGCACCTATGGTACTTGAGCGAGCGCCTCGTCACCCTGGCCATCTTCGACGAGGGTATCGACTTGGCGACAAAGCGGGAGATGATTAAAGCGATGGAAGAAGAGGAAGGATCGGAGGATCCCCCGCGGCGTATCAATGTGGACCTGTCCACCGCCTCAATCGCCAACAATACATTGGCCAAGTTCACAACGACTACATCAAAGGAGTTCTTCAAGGTTCTGGACATCAGCACCGCCTTCCTGCTCAAGGATCCGGAGGAGTGGCGGACGGACCCAGCCTTCATCGCCGCATCCCGCCGAGTCCAGGCCCTTCAAGTTGTCAATGACTTCGCGGAGCGCGGGGTGGCGTTGATGCAGTCTTTCAACCTGGCCCTTACCAAGAGTGAAGACCAAAGGCAGTTCCTCTTACAAGTGGTCGAGAAGCACCGCTGTGACTTCCCAACCGCCCGCAAGTCCACCGTGACCTCTGCAAAGTAGGCAACAATGAGAGGGAAATGGGCGCCCATGATACCCCCCCCCCTTGAGGGGCTAATACTCGAGTTGGGGGGACCTAGAGTTGAAAGTATGAAGTCCAGTTATATGTTTTAGGTCAAGATTAGTAGCTTGAACAAACTAGAAGTGATATTTTATTTGCTAGAGGCATAGAACATCATGATCTAAAATTTCTACTTTTCGAGAAAATATACAAACTTTGACCGTATTGAGGCAGTTCTAAATATTGTTTTATTTCAAAAATATTTTACACGATAATTTTTGACAAAATGGAACCAGAAACGCGCCCGTCCCGATAAAAACTCAAACTTTCGAAAATAAGTGTCACCCTAATACAGATGCTATATACACTTGTAAACTGCCCTCAGCATGCGTACACGCTTTACAGGCCGAAATCTATCAATTAAATATTATATTACAGGGGCGTACCTAAAGTATTTGACACCCGGGGCGGATCCTTCCTTTGGCACCCCCCATAAGTAATTTTAAAATTCAAACGCACAGAAAAATATATGTTTGCAAGTAGATTTTTAAACAGTACAGTACTGTCATAAGCAAATTGGAAATAAGAAAAATGCAGGACATTAAAAATTCAGTGAACAGGTAATACTGCATTTTATTTTATACAAAAAACGCAGGAAATCCAGTTTCAACGCTCAGCCTATTCTTCAAAGGTAAATAGAGAGGATTCACAGTCTCCGCTTTCGAGCCTTAATTTCTGCAAATTGATCAATGACCTCATCAAAATTCACCTTCTTTGCATATTCATGTTCAATTGAAAGTAAAGCCAGATTTGTCAATCTTGTCTGACTCATGGTCGAGCGAAAGAAATTTTTTATCAATTTCAATTTTGAAAAACTTCTTTCACATGAAGCAATAGAGACACACAGTCAAAAAAAATCTCAAACACAGTGACAAGCTTGGCAAAAATTCACAAAAATCCCATTTCACAATAAACTCCAGAAACCGCAATGCTGTCCATTTCTTTGCCTCTTCAACGCTGATTTTGACAGCTTCCAAATGCCTCCGAAGTCGTCCAATTTCCACACTGATATCTTCATCAGAGAATTCATCGAAAATCTGAGTCAAATTTGGAATATACTTCTGAAGTTCTTCTTCTGTTGCAACAACCAAAGTGTTCGGCTGAATAACAGCGAAGATTGACAGAATTTGATCCATTGCCTTAGAACGAATCTCCAATTCTTGATGAAAGCGATCAAGACATTCAAACATAGCCCTTTTTACTTCCTCTGGCAATGTGAGACCAGCATCCTTTGCCATCTTTCCTGGCATCCTTTTTCGGAGCTTTACTCTCCCTCTTCTCCCTATAGAAATGTCCATTTCCTCACACTTTGTAGTTGCATAATGAACGGCCCTCTCCACAATTTCATTGCGCTGATCTTCAAGACTTAGTTTTAGAGCTTAGAGCTTCACACAATGCACTTTTCAAGGCTGATTCCAACTGTTCGCAAATACTTTTGTGAGAGATTAATTTCTTCCAGGACTTCACACCAGAAAGAAAGGTAACTCGAAAAAGAGAAATCACATACAGCGGACAGCAAAATCTGAGCTGATCCTCTTCTGTGCACATTTTCTTTGGGATCGCACAGTACTTCAAGGGTTGAGGTCAGCTTTTCAAAATTTGCCTTCACTGGTTTCACAGCGTCATAATGAGCACTCCATCTTGCCTGGGAAAGTTTTTTTGACTGTCATGCCTACATTCTCCATCAGCACTTCCCATCGATGAGTTGAGACTGGAAAGAAGGAATACTCTCTCTCCAAGGTTCCAAAGAAAGTCACACATGAAGAAACGCTTCCAAATGAGTGCACTCCGCAAAGGTTCAGAGAATGATTTGCACAAGGCACAAACAAAGCCTTGGGATTAATCTCTCTGATCTTTGACTGAACACCACCATGAATCCCAGCCATAGTTGCAGCGTTGTCATATCCTTGACCACGGCACAGGTTTATGTCCAGTCCATCTCTCTCCAGATGTCTCAGGATATCCCCTGTGAGCTCAGCAGCAGTCTTTCCGGCAATAGGGAAGAAGCCCAAGAATGATTCCTTTACTTCAACTTTGTCACATTCAATATGGACGTATCTGATCACTTCACACATCTGATCAGTGTGGGACACATCAGGAGTGCTGTCAAAAAGAATCCCAAAATACTTTGCTTTCTTGATATCAGCCACTATTTTCTCTTTGACGTAATTCCCCAAAAGGCAAATGAACTCATTCTGAATCTTTGGAGATAACTACGAAGCCACTCTCCTCCCAGATGGAATAGAATGCTTAATCCTTACAAAATGTTCTTTCAAAACTGGATCTTAATTTGACAGCAACTCTACTAATTCCATGAAGTTTCCTTTGTTTGCTGATGACATGTCCTCTTTGTGACCACGAAAAGGAAGATTCTGTTGAGCCAGAAACAAGGTTACGTCCAAGAGGCGATGTAAAATATCCCTCCATTTCTTTCTCTCCTTGTCTATTGTTGCTTGATGAACTTGATCAATGGTTTTTTGAAGCTTGAACCCTGCTGCCAAGGTCTTCCATTTCTCCAGGCATGAGAGATGCTGCTCAGAAGCCTCATGGTCAGACACCTTTGGGTTTAGCTTCCACCATGCTTGAAACCCAGTGACAAAGCTGGATGTTCCAATTCCTTTGTCATCAAGAGCAAACAGTCTGCAGCAAAAACAAAAACTTTCTTTTGATGGAGAGTAAACCATCCATGTTCTCAAAACTTACTCGCCATTTGGCAGAGCCTTATAGAACCATGCAGTGGTCAGCTGTCGACTCTTCCCTTTGGATCTCTCTCCTTGTCTTTGAACTGCAGTGAAATGTCCATCCCTATTTTGGAAGGGTTCACTTCCCCTCTTAATAAGATCAACTCTCAAGTCATTTGGAACCGGGATTGGCCAAGCAGCGACATCAGAATAAATTGAAAATCTATCCGTCTCCTCTTCTTCATCAGTTTCACTGCTTTTAGAAGATAAATTGCCATCCTCCAATCCTTGCTCTCTCTCTTGTATTTGCCCTTCAGATTCACCAGGCTGAATATCTTCAGAACTTTCTCCTATTGCACTTGACATTGAAGGCGTCACATACTTCAAAATTGATCCGAACATTGCCTGAGCCACCTCTTCTCTTGCTTTCTTCATTTTTCTTTGTTGGAATCCACTGGGTCGATTTCGCTTCATAGTGGATGTTTTCTCCAAAATTTTAAAATCAAAAGGTATAAAGCATGAACATGCATAACAAGCATGAACTATTATGACTTGAAATACATTAACTGAACAAATTGTCTGTGATTATTTTTTTTCTTGGGGGGGGGGGGGGGGGGGGGGTAAGTGCAAACACGACTCCTAAAAAAGCAGAAAACTATGAGCATTACTCACAAATAACTAGAGTACTAGACCACTGACAAAATGAAAATTAACAGAATATCCAGTAAATAAAGAAGTAAAAAAAATTTATTACAACAGAAAAGCTTCAAACAAGTGGTTCTCAAACTTTTTCCAACCAGATACCCATTGAGTTATCAGATTATCAACCCAGACAAGCAGAGACAATTAATTATCATTATTATTATCATTAATTATCATTTATAAACACTTAAACATCACTATGATACCACATTGTCAAAAATTACTGGACACCGGTATAAGTACCATGATATTGTTATTAAACACCAGCACTTTATGCTTTATCATAATTATTTAATGAAACATACCTCATGTATGTGGAGTCACAGTGTCAAGTGAACAAGACTTGGAATGTCAGTTGCAGCCAGCTGGCTATGCTCAACAAACTGATGACTAAAACGTCAACAAACGTTCGCCTTTCGATGTAATTTTTAGCAAATATTTAATTTTTATTTTGTAAATTTTGTATTGCCAATAAAAATAAAAATAAAAATTTATTTTATAGTGGAAATTAACATTAAGCTGTTGTAATAGTTTGAACATTTTAAATTTTTTTTTTCTTTGGCGAATTTTTCATTTGGTTTGAAAACTTGTACTGGTATTTCAACTCTCCCGATGGCACCCCCCTCCTGGCTGTCACCCGGGACGGACCGCCCCCCCTCGCACCCCCTTAGTACGCCACTGTAATATAATAATAATAATAATAATAATAGATATGACGACAAAATTTTTATAACAGACTTAAATACTAAAGGGAACTTTGGAGCTAAATATAACGAATAATGAAAACGGTATAAAACTAAAGAAATTGCAGACTAGATGTATTTTGTTAGACGTTTAGCACAAAGAATAATGAAATGAGGATTTTAGCAAGGAGAAAGAAAGGAGTGCCTTCAATAACTGGAATTTTTTAAGTTTTAATCGCTTTATAAAAGATATGGGAAGTATATTTTTTTTAATTCATTCGGTAGATTGTTCCATAATTTCACCGCTAAATAAGTGTAAGAATTTCTATTACTACTACTCATACATTGAAGAGTATAGTTTGACCGATATATATTCACTCTCCATATACCTAGTTTGATGTTCGTGACGTATCTGATTGTTCATTATCTTCTCGATTAATATGATCGGGGGCAAATTGTTTTGTAACTGAACATCAGGAAGTAAATCTGTATTCCAAATAAGTTTTTAAATTTTAATATACGCAGTTGCTCGAAGATTCCTCATGTATAAGAGTAATAATAATTTATTTTTTGTTTTCTGGTTTATGATTAAAGAGTTGATGATGTAATCATAATATGTGAGCTGTGGATAAACAAGATGAAAAATATTGCGCTTTAAGTGTATTTGTGGTAAGGAAATGTAATTTTGTTAATATAAACGAGAATTTCGGTAGTTTATGATCTACAGCAGAGGTTCTGAAACGGGGGGTAATTTGGGTATTTCCGTGGGTAATGGAACGATTCTTAATATGGTAAAAATTTCAACATTAAGGTCCGAGTCACGAAAGAGACGATTAACCCTTTGAGGACCATGCTCAAGTATACTCAATTTCTAAAAATTGTTCATTCAGGACCGTGATCGAGTATACTAAACAAGCATTTTCTGCAATGGTTACAATTAAGACAAAAGCAAGGAACCGCCTTCAACTTGAAGCCGATTTTAGGTGTGCTCTATCAGGAACATTGCCACGTACTAAGGAACTTGTAGCTAAAAAAACAGTTGCACCCATCACATTGAAGGTAATTTCAGTTATTTTCAGTAATTAATTTTTCCACTTTCTTTACAACTTCGGCATTGCAAGTTTGTGTGGGGTAATGAGATTAGTTGAGATCAGGAAAAGGGGTAACGGGGTCAAAAAGTTTAAGAACTACTGATCTACAGTATAATCTATATTTTTAATATTTTAACGAAAGGATAGTTTGTCATCAAGTACAACTAATATCATAATTTCCTTTCAGTGACACGCGATATCAAGTGCAAATCAACAATAATATTGGAGTCTGGTATGTTTCTTTTTTGTGATCAGCTGGAAGTTTGTTTGGTTTTTATTCAAGGATAATTTATTGGCTTTCGACCAGTGGCATACTCTTGCGATGTCTCCATTTACTATTTCGTTGAGATGCGAGATCGCTATCTAAGTATATCAGGGAGGTGTATCCACATATTGGAAGCCTTTTCCGTTATGAGAGCTGTTGAAAGTCATTGAGTAGATCAGAAATAGTAGTCAGTAGTATGGGCGAAAAATGGTAGACCAATGCAATTGCAAATATTGCAAGAGTGCCAAGGCACCAACTCCCCCCCTTTGTTGCAAGGCACCCCATAGTGCCACCCCCCTTTGTTGCAAGGCACCCAAAATATGGGGGAGGGGTTGCAAGAGCAACAAGGGTTATGCAACTTCGAGGCGGAGTTATCTCCCAAGCTGCAATGAACCCCGCTGGGGGAGACCTAACCTAAGAGAGAGAAAGGAAGAGGTGTTTGCCTGGCAGGAGCCAAGCGCATATTAAGACTTCAGCCGAGCGGCCGTTGTCTTATTTGGCCCCTAATCAGCCAGTTGGCTTAATCAACCAGTGCCACCAGGCATCATCAACCAGTTGGCACAATGTACACGACACGTACACACTCATCTATACTGTTTATGTGCGTCGCGCAACCGCATTAAACTCTAAGATGGAGACGGGTTCGAGACCCGGTGCGTCCTTCCGCGGTTGATAGCCAGGGTGACCTAATGATCCGTGTTAAACCGTAGGTCTAAGGTGGAGTGTAAAGCTTCACCAGAATGAACAATTCGGACGGAAAGCAAAGGCGAGCCTATATATGTACATTTCTGGAAAAAATTTAATCTAAAAATTCGTGTAAGCACTTCCCCGTTTAAAAGTAGGTCTGAGATGGTGTAAAGATTCACCAGAATGAACAATTCGGACGGGGAGCAAAGGCAGGCCTATATATGTAAATTTCCGGAAAAACGTTCAAGGGTGACGCGAAAGCGATATAAACAAGAATTGCTTCGTTGTTTCGTGTATAATTCTGTTAATCGTGGTTTTTCTACAAAAAAAAAAAATTACGTGCCATAAAGTCCTCCTCATATATATATATATATATATATATATATATATATATATATATATATATATATATATACTATATGATCAAAAGTATTCGGACACCGCATGGTTTGGGAAAAATGGTTTTATTATGGCATTTAATAACCAGTAGGTCCACCATTTGCTTTTATTACAGCATCAACACGTCGAGGCATACTTTCCACCAGTTTTCGGTAAGTCTGTGCAGGAATGGCTCGCCATTCCTCTTGCAGAGCTGATGCAAGAGATGCAAGTGAAGCCGGGCGTGGTGCGCGGTTTCGTATCCGTCGCTCCAGTTCGTCCCACATGTGCTCGATTGGGTTGAGATCGGGGCTCTGAGCAGGCCAGTCTAACAAATCCACCTTATTTTCACGAAACCAGTCCTGCACACGCCTTGCAGTATGGTAGGGAGCTCGATCCTGTTGAAACAAACAATGGCCATCTCCGTAGTATTGCCACAGTGTAGGGAGGGCCGAATTGTCCAGAACGTCGAGATAAACGTCAGCGTTCATGGTAGTGGGTATAACAACCAACGGGCCGAGCCCTAGCCAGGAAAAACAACCCCATACCATGATGGACCCTCCACCGAACTTCACCGTTGGACGTACAGTCAGGAAGAAGCCGTTCTCCGGGCTGTCGCCACACCCAAACACGCCCATCAGACTGGAAGAGTGAATACCGCGACTCGTCGCTCCAAAGAACAGTTTTCCAGTCCTCCACGGTCCAGGAACGACGGGAGACACACCAGGCCAAACGACGCGTGGCATTAACTTTTGTAATCAGTGGCTTGTGTACAGCTGCTCTACCATAATAACCGAGTCTGTGCATCTCTGCGGATAGTTACAGTACTAACGGAGGTACCGGATGCTCTTCCTACCTCCTCAGCGATGGAAGCGGCAGAGGACGTGCGGGACTTCTTGACATGTCGTACCAGACTACTTCTATCACGTTCCGTCAGTTTGCGTGGTCGTCCGGAACGTTTTTTCGCGTTAGTTGCACCGTCGTGCTTCCATCTCATGATAACATCCGCTACAGTCGACTTTGGTATATCCTGTTTGGCTGCAATGTTTCGTATAGAAACGTTACTTAAATAACATCCGATGACGAGTCCACGTCCGCGCGGCATGGCTTCACAACAGTTACTGATAACTTAACAGAACACCTCAGCATTATAGTTTCGCCACGCTTTTTCCCAGCATACCTTTCGGCGAAGGTGATATTTGCAGAAATGTGGATTTTCCGGGGTGTCCGAATACTTTTGATCATATAGTGTATGTGTATATATATATATATTAGTTTTATTTCTTTATTAGCGAATCTTGGAAATCAGAGATTCGAGATAAGATACGTTTTAAATTATACTATAGAGTTTAACAACCCAATTCATCACACCTCTTTGATTTTAAATTTATCTATTCTATAGCCGAAATATCATTCACTTTCATGATTCAAGGTACTATAACCTCAGTCTCTCTCTCTCTAATACATGATCAAAAAACAAAGCGTTTCACGTCTCTCCACGAATGGGGACATCTGACACGCCCCAGATTTCACGGGGCAACCAACCACAGCCCTGTGGACGGATCCAAGGACCTCTGTTTGGCCGCTATGAAGCCTACGCGTTAAGCCCCGCCCAAAATTCCCCGCTAACAACTAGGAAGCTAACGTTTGTGTTTGTGGGTTGGTCGTAGGCCCACTTATAAAGGGAGAATTCCAACTCAGAGCCTCAGTTCGTATGTTTTTCGCTTAGTGCTTTATACACAATGAGTCAGTCATCGTTGTACAATTCTCCGGAATTAATTGGAGATAAAGACTTTTACGCGCAAGCAGCGCGACTAATTTTCAGCGCTATAGGTCGGGATGAACTTTTATCTACCCAGAGTGTTACGGAAAATTGTGATGAAATGCAAGAACCGCTCAATGAAGACGCTGTTGAAATGTAAGTAACTTATAAGTGTCTAACCTAGCTTTATTCTGTATTTTCCTACAAAAAAAAATTAATCCAAGGGCTCTTTCTCGTTTATAACAATATAACCTAACCGTAAAAGGCTACAATAAACGCGTTTTCAAAAATATTTTTTATTCCGTTTAAGAATTATCAGCAATTAAATTCGTGGCATTTCTCTTGTTGTTCTCGGTCTATATATAATGTTTCAACCGGTGTTAACTTATAAAAGCCCGCAATAAACGCGTTATGAAAAATATTTTTAATTATTGTTTCCTCATATATATATATATATATATATATATATATATATATATATATATATATATATATATATATATAATTATATATATATTATATATATATATATATAATATATATATATATATATAATTATATATATATAATTATATATATTTATATATATATATATATATATATATATATATATATGGTGCTTTAATATTTTTCTCGACAGAATCGAAGCTAGGCCGTGTTATAGCTACTTTTGATGAAAAGGGGATAAATGATATGGATGCTTCTCCGCACAACCAACCCCGTGACCTGAATACAGAAGTCGAGGTATTGGCACACACTCGATCCAGCGAGTGCCACGTCATCGAAAAGTAAGTAAGTATTTTTGAGTTTAAGAACAAAACCTGTATTTTCATTTATTAAATGGCAGAAAACATGCCGATAATTTAAAGATGTATTTTTCTCGTTTATAATTAGTAATTTAATTTCCTTTTATTCTGAAGTTTTTCTACAACGTAAAAATTAATCCCATTATGTTTTTGTCTGTTTCCTTCACTCCGCCCGGCTCCATCGTCCCAATGGAATTCTTTCAACAGGCAACCATTCCCAATCTTCTGTATAATTAGTCTCATTACAATCTGGTAAGAAAACTTTACAATTCTGTTCCACCTAAACCATTTTATATTTTACTTATCATCCATACTTTTATACTTTACATCATTTAACTTTTAATCTTTAATTTAATACACATTGTAACTTGCTTTTAATTTTCGCTAATTGTAAGAAACTACAATTCTGTTCCACCTAAACCATTTTATATTTTACTTATCATCCATACTTTTACACTTTATATCATTTAACTTTTAATCTTTTAATTTAATACATATTGTAACTTGCTTTTGATTCTCGCTAATTGTTGCGCCATTTTAATTTGTTGTTCGTTTCTATTTATTATACTTATTTATTTTTACTTGTTTTAAAATTTTTAGCACTGATGGAAATTGAATTTTTCCGAAACGTCTGTCAATAAACATGTACCATCTTTTCGTCCTCCTATTCCTCGCTATATATATATAATTATTATATATATATATATATATATATATATATATATATGGTGGAGCTTTAGTAATATTTTTCTCGTTAATTCAGCACCGCTGTAGGATACAAAACTTAAGAACTACCTGCATTTAAAATCGTGGCATTTCTCTTTATTTTACTTATCATTATAGGACCGAATCGGAGCTAGGCAGTGTTATAGCTACTTTTGATGAAAGGGAGACAAATGATATGGATGCTTCTCCGCACAACCAACCCCGTGACCTGAATACAGAAGTCGAGGTATTGGTACACACTCGATCCAGCGAGTGCCACGTCATCGAGGAGAAAGTAAGTATTTTTTTGAGGTTAAGAACAAAACATTGTATTTTCATTTATTAAATGGCAGAAAACATGTACAAAGCGGAGCCAGTATCCGTTAAAGAAGTCTTAATGGCTACAGTTACAAATGTATATACTTTACACAATATAGATATACACCTTTACACATTACAGGGGGTGCTAACATATGGGAAACTTTTTTTATCTGTCTGCATTCACTTTTATCGTTCATCTGTGTCGCACAAATCGAATAATTTTAAAATCATAAATCCATTCCCACGTGACATGTGCATGAGAAATGAAATGCAATACAATCCACGTGTTTCACTATAATACCCTTGAAACGATATGGGCTCCAAACAATCTCAGGCACATGTAATTGCGCGATAAACTGCACAATTACCGAATCATTCCAGGGCTGAAATCCGAGTGAATCAAAACAGTACATTCTTTCCCTATTTTTAAAATATATTGCAAACCAATGAATCCCCTCACTCCCCACAATGTCGGTGTTAACGATAATCCCGTACCAGTTTCTCGTACTTGGCAGCTCCAATATTTCATTCTTCGCAAACACCGATAAATTTTGTGTGAAACGGTCACTTTCATTACTTCTGGAGTGTATTCGCGTCCATTTTAAAAGTCTGTGATCACGTTCCTGAAACGATCAACTTCTATTAGTGCCTGTGATTCGAGGTACACGCGTACACTTAAGGCGCGTCTATAGGCTTGGCAAATTCCAACCTGACTGAGATATTCCCACTCTGCTGTGGACTTAAATGCGTATTTGCGCCAGCAGACAAGTCAGACGTAATATCAAATGAATAAATGTTAAATTCTTCGACAAATTCTTTCTGCGTTACACCAAAACCAAGTTCATCACAGGCGCCTGTATTATGAGCCAGACTACTATATGCTCTCGCGCAGAGCGGGAACGGTTGCTGGTGGCACGGGTGCCCCGGTCCTGTGTGGAATCGTAGGAGATATCCACGGTAGATCTCCTGCCAACAGTCTTGCGTGGACCCGCACTCGCGATCAACTTATAGGCTCTCAGTTCACTCACAAAGTCTTATAGGAACATGAGTATGATGCACGGATGGAAGCAGATGGACAGTATCATGAAGAAATAAACACGATCAAACGTTCAATGGTGCTGGATCCTCTCAAATGCGGTGATAGCTTGTTCGGAGGGCGTACAAACCCCTTCAAGCTATACTTTCTGCTTACTGAGGGTGTGAAACTCCATTACTACGACTTCTGTTCTTTATACCCCTACGTGATGATGAACAATCCGTATCCCGTAGGTGCACCTGAAAAAATGGTGGGTCCCACCATACCAAACATCGAGGAGTTTTCAGCCAACTTGAATGAGCGCTACTTTGGACTCTTTCGTACACGTGCTCCCCCTCGCGATTTATGGATGCCGATCTTGTCCGTCGTTATAGATCACAAGCTCATGTTTCCCTTGTGCATGAAGTGCGCAGAAGAGAACAATGGTGATTGTGACCAAAACCCAACCAGCGTAAGATCAGAGGTGTATATACAAGCCCTGAACTGGCCCTAGCCGTTCGCCATGGGTATAGAATAATGAAGATACATGAGGTGTGGAGGTTTCAGAAGCTACCCAGCCTTTTCACACCATATATAAACGCTTTTTGAAGGATAAGGTTGAGGCGTCAGGATATCCGCGAGGGGTTGATACTGAAGATGAAAAAACGGCTTACATTCAGCTTAACCAATCCCAAATTGTAAAGAACCCTGGCAAGCGCTTTAATGCAAAGTTGCGTCTAAACAGTCTTCGGGGAAAATTTGTACAGAATACTGGGAAAGGGAACGTTCATTTGGCACAGTTATAGTGAAGGCTGGGATTATGCCAAAGCTCCCGATAAAGAGGTCATGGAGATCATGAATGTAGGTAATACTTACATAAAGTACAACAATACCGAATTGGCTACAGATACCTCACGGGTCACATACCTGTAGCCAGCTTCACAACAGCCTACGCACGCATCAAACTTTGGGGTCTATTACATTCTCTTGGGCGGCGGGTTTTGTACGCTGACACAGCGTGATATTCACAGCGAGGGAAGGTGAATACATGCCCGCTATTAGGGAGTTCCTCGGTGTGTTAACTGACGAGATCAAGGATGAGTATGGAGACATTGCATACGCAGACTCGTTTGTGTCAACAGGGCCAAAAACCTATGGGGTACGGGTGAGGGCGGGGGATGATACGAAGTTTATTGTGAAGGCTAAGGGTATCACGCTTAACCAGGCGAATCGGCGGGTCGTTAACTTTGATTTGTTGAGGGAACTAGTGTATTTGGAAGATGAGGATGACCAGCTACCCCAATTGACTGTAGGTACCCACAATTTTCAGGCGCAGAAGCTCGGGGGCGTGAAAGAACTTAGGGGCACAAAGGTGTGCCGTAACACCTATAGGAAACGTTAGCAGGTGCCTGGTACCTATGATACCGTGCCCTTTGGATACCATAATCTTTGATATGTCTTAACTTATTGCACGTGTTTGTAAATATATACACCTTGAATATTTCGTTTATTAAATAAATCGTGTTTCAGTTAGCGTTTCATTTTCTCCTTTGCGTGCGTGTGTGTGCGTGTGCGTGTGTGTACAGTAAAAAGCTAAGCCCCGCCCACTATAAGATCGGCAAACTGAGTCATGCCGTTACCTGAGCATGCCTCTATCCCTGCGTGCTCAGTTGACCTCTGCATACCCTTCAGCTCAGATGGTATTCTCCCACGTAGAAAAAATAGTAATGGCTACCTTTAATATTGTCTTCAACATTTATGAAGTGGTATTCAGCAAAGTGCCAAGATGTGGTGGATACTGAAACACTCCCTATTCCCCTCTCCTCTGCCACTTTTAAGGCTACATTGACCCGTGCGAAGGATCAAAATGTTCAAATACTCTACGGGTATTCTGGCGAGGGCGTTGTAGGATTTCGTAGTACAGACGATGTATTGGAGTATGTTATAGACCTAACCTTTATAAAGGCTCACATATACCGCGAAGTAGAAGAAGCAACACGTTCAGAAGATAAGCAACGGTTATGGATAGTGAGTCTTGTTGATAAGTGGTGTGACAAGCGATGTCATGTTACACCATACCGACTACTCGTACCCTACGGTTGAGAATGTAAATCTTGTCATCATGGACAATCTTAAGTATTTTTACCACTATATTAATATATATCACGATGAGGTTTGTAGCGAGGTTGTGGCTGATGGGTTGTGTGAGTTTTTAACAGAATTTAGAAACGAGTATCGCTTGTTAAACAAAAAGGTCAAATATGGACACGTTTCTCTCATATAGTGCACCGGATTGTGAAGATGTTTAGTGCCTTGCAACAAAGGGGGGTTGACACTATGGGGTGCCTTGCAACAAAGGGGATGGGGGTGTCGCTCTTGCAACATTTGCAATTGCATTGCTCTCTACCATTTTGCGCCCATACTACTGGGCGATAGTATCAAAGGCTTTTGACAGGTCTATGAGGAAGAGAAAGTTACTCTTTATTACTAAGGTTCTTATATAGCACAGCACATCTAATACGGCTGAAATCGCGTCGCTTGTTTTATGGCCCTTCCTGAAACCAAATTGGTACTTCGATATGAGGCTATTTTCCTCGAAATATTTCGAGAACTGTGTGTACACAAGTTTTTCAAATACTCGTGTAGGTAATATTGACATAGGTCGATAATTCGAAGGTAGTGGTTTGTCTTCCGATTTGAATATTGGACAAACTCGTGTCTTTATTTTAAGTACATTTCGAAAAATACCATGACGGGAAGAAAAGTTGAATAACGTTGATAAAAGGAGAGGTAAAGTATCTGAGCAGTATTTAAAGATAGCGTCTGGAATAGAATCGACGTGGTACGATTTGTTTTTAAGGGTGGAAATAGCCGTTTTGACATCTCTGGGGGAGATATGAGACTAATGAACTGGGGCATTATCAAGATATTCTTCGTCGCTGCGTGTCGAGGGCGTTATAAGTTTAGCCATATTTTTTCCTACGGTAGCAAAGTACTTATTTAGATGATTGACTATATCATCTAATAGTTCTTTATAAATGGTATTATTTATCGTTATATTTGTGGGGAAACAAGTTTGTTCTTTCTTCCTACGTAAAGTTTCATTGATAAGTTTCCACTGTTTCTTAGAATCACCTTTGTATTCCTCAAATTTATTGCTGTAGTACTCTGATTTTGCTTTTTGGATCAGGCTATTTAATTTGTAGAGATCTGTAATTGGTGTAAATTTCTTGGGGAATTGCGCCTTTTTTTTACATGTTCATAGATTACATGTTTATACCGTATAGCTTTTAGGAGAGGTTTATGTAACCACGGTTTATTATTTTGCCTTTTATGGGTCGTGTTTATGGTAGCCGTAGGACAAAGCTCGTTGAATGAATCGTATAGCGTGTCTGAGAACTTAATAAATTTTCGTCAGCCTCTTCGAGGACTTTGGACCTATGAACTATCGAGTCTAATTTCCGTTTCAGACAAATTTAAGGTTGAATGCTCTATAGGAATCGTAACGCGTATAGCTCGCGTAATGACTAAGCGGAAGCCATATTACCATTCTGTTTGAGATTTTTTGGGATCTGCGTTTATTACATTTTAAGAGGTCAGAATTGAAGTCGCCCAGGAACACTGCTTTATGCCGTTTTATATTTATTATGATTTTAAATGAAGTCGGTATTCTTCAGGAAATGGATAAAAATCCCATTTGGAGATCGGTAGATACCAATTATATTTAAATTGGTATTTTCCAGGGTTATATTTTTGGCTAATGTTTCAAGAGAGTGTAAGATCAGTGATTTGTGCGTGTGGAATGGATTTATGTACGTAAATTGATCCCCCCCCTTCCTTTTCTATCGTCACATGTCTGAAAACATTTATATCCATCCAAAGGAAGCGAGTCTTCAGTCGTTCCTCCTTTTATGTATATTTCCGTGAGGACTATGATACAGAATTGTGTTCTGATTAACTGTAATTAATTTTGTAGCTCTTCAAATTAGCAGGTACCGGTATGCTTACGTTGTTAGAATCAAACTACTTATTGAAATTTAGATGGTCAGAACCTACGTAATTTATATCTTAATAAACACACTCGGAGAAAATATGCGATTAAAAAATTCATCATCGTCTTCGTGTTTATCTCATTAACAGTTCTAAAAGGCTTGGAAGGTCGTTCGGGGAAGTACGAAACATACTTAGAAATCCAACTAGGAAGAGAAAGCAATAGTTTTACGGAAATCTAGAGGAGAGGAAAATTGGGCCAGGATGTTACAAATAAAGTTAAGGGCACTTTACTGTTTGAGAACCATATAAGGCGCTCCGGACCACGAGCTGCCGAGCGCCAAAATTAAAAAAATGGAGAAAAATGCAGTTAAAGTGTATCAACACGCAAAATGCGATAACTTTTGAACCAATAACGATATTTGATTGATTTCGACCATACGTACGGGTCCACAATCCGCTCCCTGACTCACCCACGGGATAGAGGAAGGGCGCGAGGGAATATAGTGGTATACACAACTCAATTCTGGCCCCAGTGACGCTTGGTAGGTTGTAGTCCGGAGCGCCTCATTATTGATTGGGGTCTGGTTATTATTGAATGTTTCAAGTTTCATAACTTTGTTTCGGTTCATTTGCGCAAGATATGAAGGTCATATTTGAACAGAACACACCAAAATACATTAGAAAAATGTATTTTGGATATTAATTTCAGTGCTGGTGAAACATTCAATAATTACCTGGGGTCTTCCGACAGTAGAATGAGCAAATGAAAATCAAAGTAAACTAAAAATAGTAGTCTAAGTAATAACAACAATAGTAATAATAATAGATAGTGATAACTAATAAGAAAAGATAGATGGTGGTAACAATAATAATAAAATAATAATGATAAATATAACATAACTAGTAATGATAGTAAATGACAAAAATTTACAAATAGTGATAATGAGCAACAAAACTGACAAGTTGCATCAGGCAGGTTCAGTTACAGTTACGGTGGGTTTCGAGTAAATCACTGGGATGGCGGTGATTTTGATAAGGTAGAAAACTAAACATTCAGAAGCTCACGAGGCAAATTTAGTTACAGTTTATGGCGAACCAACTCTAAAATTTCAGTAAGTAGGACAGCAGTAAAGTAATAACAGCAATAAATATACCAACTATAGCCACAGTTGCGGAAATAAAAAAATATTCGTATCATCATCAACTACACAGGGCAACAAAAAAAAAAAAAAATTTCGTGTCCCAAGAATGAAAATACCTTATTCTTATAGTATTTTCTGTGCTGAATCCAAATAAGTTTGTAAAAGTTCTCTATCAGGTCTGGTTTTTGTGTGACATGCAATTTAATTTTTAAAAACCCATATAGTTACATACTTATTAAAATATGATCGAAAAGACATACCTGTAGTTTAAAAAGTAGCTTGTTTTGATTTTCTGCTGTGCTTTGCCTCAGGCATGTCTCTCTTAAGAGTCCAGCAACAGTCAGCCAGCATACTGGGGCTCCATTTGCCTTGGTAACGGTTTTCCATGGCAGAAATATCCTGATGAAAACGCTCACCATGTTCGTCGCTTACCGCACCCAGGTTTTCCGGAAAAAAGTCCAAGTGAGTCCAAGAAATGAACCTTTAATGACATATTGCACCCCATTGCTTGGTAAGACTTAAGAAGATCTACTATTTCAGGATAGTTTTCGGCCTTGTGATTTCCCAAAAAATTTGTGCAGACACTTTTCAAACTCTGCCACGCAGCTTTCTCAACTTCATTCAACTCTCCTTCAAATCTCTCATCTCTTAACAATTCTCTGATCTGAGGGCCTACAAAAATGCCATCTTTAATCTTGGCATCACTGATCCGGGGAAACTTATTTCTCAAGTATGTGAATCCTGTTTGCGCTTTATCCATCGCTTTAACAAAGTTTTTCATAAGTCCAAGCTTGATATGCAAAGGAGGAAGGTGCACTTTCTCAGGGTCAACAAGTGAACTATTCACAACATTTTTCTTCCCTGGAACAAGTGAGGTGCGTTTTGGCCAATCCTTCTTAACGTAGTGGTTTTGCTTGTCCCTACTGTCCCACTCACATAAAAAACAACAGTACTGGTGTAACCTAGCTGCAACCCTAGCAAAAGTGCAATGACCTTCAGATCTCCACAGATATTCCACTTATATTTCTGATCTGAAACTTTTCTAAAAGCAACTTCATGTTGTCGTATGACTCTTTCATGTTTGCAGCATGTGCAATAGGTACAGAAGGAAATTTATTTCCGTTGTGAAGAAGGACTGCTTTCAAGCTGACTTTTGAGGAGTCAATGAACAATCGCCACTCATCCACGTTATGTTCATGACCAAGAGCCCCATGACTGAATTAACATCTTTACAAAACACAAGTCCATCTTCATGGGAGAACCATTCTTTGAATTCATCATGGCAGCTGCGGAAAAAACAAACTTTAGTGTCACGTTGCAGTAGATTCCAACCCTTTAAACTTGAACCTAAAAGTTCAGCCTGCTTCTTAGATAATTTCAAATCACGAACTAGGTCATTTAGATCTCCTTGTGACAGTAAATGTGGTTCATTGGAGGAACAGGTAGCCTGGAATGTTGGATCAGAAATGTCTTCATCTTTTTCCTCGTGATATGCTACAGCTACGTTTGATTCCTCATCACTTAAACTTACATGTTCAGGAGGATTTGGTACTGGAAGTTGAGCACTGTGGGGAACTGGTCTCATTGCAGACGGTAGATTAGGGTATTTCATAAGGCTCTTTGTTTTTGAAGTGATCCCCTTTGTATTTACCAGGCAGAAATAGCAGTCTGTTGTGTGATTTGGGTTCCCTCCAAATCATTGGAATAGCAAATGGGATGTGACGTGAACCGTTTAGCCATCCTGTAAGTAGTCTTACACATGTCACACAACAAATGTGAGGGGCCCAACTCTTGTCCTGATCGCCAACTTTACATCCGAAATAAAGTTCATAGCATTTTTTTACTAATGGTGTAAAGTTACGTTTCTGGGATTTTGAAGTTAGATCACATACATAACAAAAGGAATTAGGATGATTCAGACAGTTCCGCGGCATTACAAAACATCTATATGAATACAACACTGGTGTAAAATTAACAAGAAGCAACAGACACTAGCTGTTAACACTGACATTTACAAGCAGACTGACTTGGAGCTGCTCTACACACAGAAACTAGGCTCATGTCTGAACAGGTACAAACATGTTTCAACCTGCACAGTCTGCTGCTCCGACCAAATTTATCCTGCCAGCATTATCAGAACTTTCTCCCCAAAGGAATAAATTGTACTAATTTTACAGAAAAATTAATACAACATATATATTAATATATTTTATTAGTTATATTAATTAATATAATAAGCACACCGGACAAAAAATTAGTCACCCCTAATAGCACCGATAGTAGGAAGTTCAAGGTCACACAGAGGGAGCTGATGTAGCATTGGTTAGTGACAAGTAGCGGTGACGTAGCACACAGGATCAGATCTGTTTCGTGAGGTGGTGAAGAACAAAGTGTGTGTTGGATATAGTCTGCAAAATGGGTCGTGAGGCAGACGTTACTCAGTGGCAAAAAGGAGCCATCGTGTTTGGCAGAGCCCACGGACACAAAATGTCTGAAGTAGCCCAATTTGTTGGTGTGTCAACGCGTACTGTCCAGCGAGTTTACAAAGAGTGGTGTAGTTCGCAATCAACTGACAATCGACGGCG
The DNA here is from genome assembly GCA_023014485.1 of Bathynomus jamesi. Lineage (NCBI taxonomy): Eukaryota > Metazoa > Arthropoda > Malacostraca > Isopoda > Cirolanidae > Bathynomus > Bathynomus jamesi. Next base: position 33,066 of record JAJOZX010012441.1, read on the forward strand.
TAACTGTGGCCGGAAAACAATTCTCGACAATAGGGGCCGCCGCCATGTTTCTCGTCTAGTAACTGCAAATCGTTTTCAAACCAGAGAACAATTGCTCCAAGAAACCAATGAGGTTCTCCAGCGACCAATTTCCGAACGGACATTGCGACGAGAACTGCATGCGATGGACATCTGGAGCAGGGTACCACGGAAGAGGCCGCTGTTAACAGCAAGTCACAAATTGGCACGTTATAAATGGGCTCAGAGGCACAAAAACTGGACTGCGACAGATTTGAAACGTGTAATTTGGCCCGATGAGTCCCGTTTTTGTTTGTTCTCCAATGATGGGAGGCAACGAGTACATCGCAGGTCCAATGAAGCCTTTAATCCTGAATGTGTCGAAGGTGTTACTCAGGCTGGAAACAGAAAGTGAAGCGCAGGAATAGACACTCACGGACTCTGGCGGAACTTCGGGACCGGCTGATGAACGAGTGGCAGCAAATCGATGTTCAGTACATGCACAAACTCGTAGTCTCTGCCTCGCCGGATTCGTGCGGTTATCAAGGCCAGAGGCGCCGTCACACGTTATTAGGTACATTCTGAGAGGGGTGACTAATTTTTTGTCCGGTGTGCTTATATATTATATTATTATTTTTATAATGTTTTATATTATAATATTGTATATACTTAATATATAATGTTAATATTTTTTATCCGGTGATCATGCTAAATGAGAAAAAATGAAACATAGCGTCACAAGTAAACTAAGCCTGATAGAAAAAAATCTGATTTCATATTTAGATTCAGCATGAAAAAGTACACTTAGAACACCCATCAAAACCCTTGACAAAATTGTTGTTGACCAATGGCAAATAATCAGTTTTTGTGGCTAATACTGTTATTTAGCATTAGCAAACAATTCTGTTAACTAAATTTATGATGTGAATATTGGTGTCATAGCAACTTAATAGTACCGTATTTTTAACAAAACCAGATAAAATGGCTAATAATTTCATTGTTAAGATCAGCAAAACTTCAGAGGGCATGTACAGGGGGGTTAATGACATCAGATATTTGTGAAACATGGTTCATTTTACTTCTTTTGTATGATAGCAACTTTTAAAGACCAGAAAACTGGGGGTCACCATTTCTGTTCCCCCCTTACTTCAACGTAATACATCATTATCTCACCTTTAGGTCTCATACCACTAACTTTAAAAATCTCACGTGTCCATCCTTGCTCAAATCCCTTCGCGACAGCCTTACATAATCATTGATTTTGAAACGCGCAGTGTGGTGGTGGTGTTCCAACTCTTCTCACCTCTGGGCGCGTACCTCTTTCTAAAACATCGTTAGGTGTTGTCCCAATCGTGCGATGGTGTGAGCGGCTGTACGTTGAACTCTCTCAGCTAAAGAAGCCTTATGTATAGAATTGGTAGTGTAATAGCTGATATTAAACTGTCAACATGTTCTGAAAAGCACGGCCTATAAATTCCTTCCCAATATCCGTACAAAAATAGCCAGGAACCCTCTTTTAACATCAGCGTTTTGGTGGCTTTAGCAACTGTTTCAGGTGATTTATTTTTCAGAGGAATTAGCCACAGATATCTAGAGAATACATCTATTATGAATAGAATGTAGCGGTAACCATTGTTATACACAGAATATCCTGATCTTGCGTTAAATCTGCTTGCCAAAATAGTCAATCGAAGCAGCTGTTGTCTTGGCTGTTTTAAACCTTTTTCTCACAGGCTTATGAAGTGTATAAACGTCCTGCTCTCGCAAAAATCTCTCAGCATCTTTTTGTCCTACTCCGTAAACACTTCTGTACAGTCTATCTACGCCTCCGTAGGAGGCTTGGTAGAAATGTCATAATAAGTGACCCAGAGCTGGGCACTTGAGGTTTTTTTTGCGGTACTGCGATACTGCGGTACTACTACCGCACTACCAAACCGGTACCGCAAAGGATCGCTGAAAGTACAGCAGTACCGCTACCGCATTCAAATTTCCCGCAGTACCGCAAAAAAAAACGCAAGTGCCCAGCTTTGGACTCAACTTAGCCATTTGCGTATTTTAGAAGCACGTGGGTAGGGTTGACCGTTGTTTAACCTCTTCTTACTCCTCTTCAAAGATGTTACAGCCAGGGGTGATGGCGTCTTCAACTGTGTCACGTGCGTCGCATGTTCCAAGTCTTTTATCCTGTTCAGATTTCCTGATCAATGTTTTGGGGACATTTATTTGTTGGTCTTGCTTTAATATGCTTCCATCCTGATGGTGAGGGCCTATCCCACTTTCTCACCAGATCATGGACAATGTCTACGATCCCTGTACCTTTGATCCTTCCACAATGATCTCGCCTGCATCGGTCCATTGTATGGCTGGGTCCTCATTCAATAGATTATAAAGACTTAAACCTTTATTCCTCAATGTATATGGGAGAGTGCTTTTTAATCAGGGTTTCGGAGCCGGTAAAAAAACTTCTGGCTCCGACTCCGGCTCCGGAGCAGAAATTTTTTACAGTCTGGCTCCGGCTCTTTTATAGTAAATTCTGTTAATTATAAAATAAATATCTAGATTTATATAACTAATTGTCCAATTTAAAATATTGCACAAAAATATTTTATTATTAAATCACTTTAATACTCAAAATTTAAATTTCTTATGATTTTAAATTAGGCAAATATAATGATAGAATGAAGTTATTTAAATAACTAAAGGAAAATGATGAAAACTAAATGATATTAAATATTTATTAACAATGGTAGCTTATATAAATTAGAGAAACTTGCCTCCTAATTAGTTCAAAGTTCAAACTTAAGAATTCTCGTATGGAAAATAGTAACAATCAAACTTTGAGATAATATATGCATCTTTTTTTAAGTGTTGAAACTTGAAAGCTTCATGAAAGCCAACTTGGCTTGAAAGAGAGCTGAATATTTCAAAAAATTCAGTTTTTAAATTTTTAATAGGTTATATTATTTACTTAGATAAATAGTTAGTACCTACCTACCTAAGGTCTCCACCGCCATAAAAATTTTTACCTATATAATTAAGTGTTGTTAAGACATCTTCCCAAATATTTAATGGTTAAAAAAATGGAAATTTGCAGATTATTCCTGCAACTCCCACACCTCCATAAAATCCAAGAATCCTATGGTCCGACTCCGGCTCCGGCTCCGAAACCCTGTTTTTAATACATGCTCGATGTTCTGTGTGGCTGACCCGTTAATCTTTGTTTGGTCAGCTGTATCGTCGGGTACAGGTCCTATGTCACCATGTCCATCGTTCCCCGTGCTGTGCCTAACAACCACGGGAATCTTTGTCGGATTCTTATAATTTTCGTACTCGTGAAGAAATTTCTGCAGAGCTTCTTGGTATAAGATTCTTTTCTCATCAGGTGTTTTTTCACTTTAATAGGGCTAGCAATTCGCTTTCCATTCTTTTAAGCTTGCTTTTACGGGGATCTAGATCCGTGTCTGGATTCCTTTGCAGTGAAGCATACACCTCGTGTGGAATCACTACCACTTTCTTCATTATATTAATCTAGTCAGTAAAGGGGCCAAAACTGAAAATAAGATGGGGAGGAATGACCCTCCTCTTTGCACAATAATTCGCTTTTTCTTCCCGTTTCAGGCTCATTTGGAAATATATTCGTTCTTACAAGCACCCTAAACATGTTTCGCGGATGAAGGTCGCAGAGGAAATATCCGTAACGCGGGATTGTAGCTTCTTTATAAACTTCCAAAAACTCCTTACGCTGATTCGGGAACATTTGATTGGCTAATACCCCAATTTGTGATACATCTCTACGTTGCGCGCGAATAAGACTAGATATTGTGTATTTAACGATACGTCGCGCATGTATCTATTTTTGAAAAATAGATTCTGATTGATGAAGAACACGCTTATGTTAAGATGGTGGGAGAATACTGTAAATGTCTCGGCAAACGTCTTACCCAGTGGTTCTTAACCTGGGGGGCGCGCCCCCCTAGAAACAGGAATTTCTCTAATTGTATTTGTTATTCTCTTAACGAGAGCATGGGCTAATATTGAGAAGTTATTGAGAATGTTATTTTGATTGAAGGGGGGCGTGGAGGGAAGGACCAATTCCTAGAGGGGGCATGGTAGTAAAAAGGTTAAGAACCACTGGTCTTACCCATCTCCAACATGAGATCGTCAATTACAATGATTGTATGTTCATTTCCCTTTAACGAATTAACATCATATACACCTTTGTGGAACAAAATATCATCTTGGTACTCGTTGAACACTAATTGATACGTCGAATAGCACTATAACTTTATGCACAAATTTCGAGAACATATCTCCCTTTTCTTTAAGATTTTAAGCATAAACACAGTTTTACCACATCCTGTAGGTCAGATATAATACATGTAGATGGGCTCGTGAACCTGATTTTTTCTACAGTCCATTTCTAACACGTCACACTCCTAAGTGGGTCATTTACAAAATTACAAATTTTGAGTGCTGCTCGTTATATTCTAGTCTTGTTTTTCTCTTCTCCCACAGAACCGTGAATGACGATGAGGTACGGCACCCCGTCATCGACATTACGGATGACCCCAACGACAGTGTAGTTGTGATCACAGAATCCTTCCCCGCCGACGAATCCTCACCAGCGATACCTGTAGCACAGACAATTCAAAGCGGATGCATGATGAAGAGCCCTCCACGTCAGGTATAAAGCGTGCCAGGATTGCGCCGGTTGTTAGACCACCAGTAGTAGAGCCCCAACCCTCTACGTCTTACGACACAATCCTCACAATAGTAACTTCCTCAAATAAAAATATATCCCTTTACTCCTGTTCAAATCCTTTTACATCCTCCGCAGCAGCCTCTCGCTCTGTTGAGGATGGTATAACATTCGAGTTGGTGCGTACCGATGCCCCGACCCCAGTCTTGACTAGAAATTGGTATATAGTCAGGATTGATCCTAGATCCGTGTATAGCAATGGTGTTGAACACGGAGTACGGCGCATAGTTGAACGTATTGTAGAGTTTGCCCTTCAGAATCGTGACGAACGTGAAGTCAGGACGATGCTGTCTTTTGGATTCGGGTCAGATGACGGAGATGTAGATGATTTTTGGGTAGTAATACCCTTCAGACGTTTGGCAATGATATAGAGTATAAATTAGGCCGTATAATGCAGGCCTGTCAAAGTAGTATAGCCTTTAATATGGACAACTTCACGGTAAATATTGACCGTGTATACAGTGTTGCGGGTCATAGCGCCAAACCTTATACTCTTTATTTCAATTCTCAGGCTATTTTTAGACGGCATATAAACGTCGATCGTGGTTGCGGCTTTATAGCAGTGGTCTTAGCACGTATGTTTACTCTACTAAATACACGGACCCAAAAAATTTGGTTGCCTACGGTAGTGGAGCGTGCCCGTAAACTAGCTGTAGACTGTAAACTTGAGTATGACTGTGCTATGGGTCCTGAAGAACTGAGAACGGTAGAACAGGAAATGAATGTTCGTGTAGTTGCATTTGGAATGGATGATCGTCGTAGGACTGTGTATGTTTTTAAAAGCAGTGTGAGAGATCGTACAAGGCCCCTACTTATTTTAGGACTGTCAGGGACAACGTATCTCCCCATCCGTAATATAAGGGACCTTTACGCGAGTTATGATAAAAGTCGAAAATATGGACGACATCAAGATTTGTGTAAGGGATGTATCGAGTTTGCTGATGATATAGTGAAACATTGTAAAGATTGCCACATGGTATGTGAGCAGTGTAAAAGCTCCAAATGTGAAAGCCGTGTAGTTGAAGCTGAGAAGAGGGACTGTGATGTGTGTAGACGCACATTTTTCAATAATAACTGTTTTGAGCTCCATAAATCAATAGGCACGTGCAGGAAAATGAGAATCTGTGAATGTGGTATGTTTCATATGATGGATAATTGGGGGAATTTCAGGCATAAATGTTATGAAATTCACTGTCCTACATGCCATGAGAAATATAAGGCGGATGGAGTAAAGCATGTATGTTATATATGAAAAATGCTAAGCCTAAAAATAACCCTTGTATAACTGTGTTCTACGATATAGAAACATACACGAACGCAGATACCAGAGAGGGTATTCCACATTTACTTCTAAGCCAGACTATCTGTGATGAGTGTAATGAGTGCCACAAATGCGATAAACGTACAAACGTTTTTAAAACGAGTGCCTACGATAGCCCTGCGAAACTCTGTGTCCTATATTGTCAAGCTAGCGGACAAGTTAAAAAAAAAACTGACTGTATATTCTCGCCCATAACGGGGCAAAATTTGACACACAGTTCCTTTATAAGGAGTTGCTTGAGCACGAGTCATCTGAGATATTTACAGGTGACCCCTTGAAAAGAGGCAACAAGCTAATACAGATGCAAATAAGAGGTAATGTGCAGTTTAAAGACACTTTATTATTCACACCTTGTAAATTAGCAAAACTACCCAAGGTGATGGGCGTAGCCGCTGAAGTTCTTGATCAAAAGGATATTTCCCTTACACATTCCTCACTAACGAAACTTTAAATTACGTAGGACTACCTCCACCCAAACATTACTTTAACTATGAATGTATGAGTACAGATGAACGTGAAGATTTTAACCGATACTACAACAATAAGAAAGCAATGAGAGAGAACTTTATAAGTTTTAGACAATGAGGAAACCTGTAAACTGTAGAGAGACTTGCTTGGTAATATATACGATGCAGGCAGGAAGGAGGGGACAATCGCGAATCTCCGAGACTACTGAAATTACACCTTTTTTAAAAAGACTGTGTAGTGTGTGAGATGCATGCGTGTCTAGTAAGGAATATAGTGAGAAGCGCGTGTTTGAGAGTATGCTGGACTGCTCACAGGGTAGACGTGACATGTAAAAAGGCCAGGTGAGGACAGTGATGGGAGAAGCAGGGTTCAGACAGTTCCTGTCTTCTGTTGGAATGCCACATAGAAATTCCTTTTATTTATATATATATTTATATATATTTATATTTATATATATATATATATATTTTATATATATATACATACAGGGGTTGGACAAAATAATATGAACACCTTGATAAATGGCGGTTTTTATTCTTAATATGGAGTTGGTCCTCCTTTAGCGGCAATAACAGCTGCAATGCGTCGGGGAATTGATTCATACAGATTTTGGACAGTGGCTAGAGGAATCCTGAGCCATTCTTCGAGAAAACCCTGCTCAGTTCCTCCAAAGACGCCGGCGGTGGGAATCGGCTTCTGACCTGCTGCTCCAACTGACACCACAGTATCTATCGGGGGAAAAAAAAAAATTCCTGCAATATGCCCTCGAAGTTATCGAGCAGAGCCGGGCAAACTTTCCTGACGCGAAGAAATCAACGCTGCTGATGAAGTCGTGATGTGCGATTCTGTTATACCCAAGTGTCCCTTCTACACTGTTTTGAAATTATGTAATTACATTTTTGTACAATGATCTTTCTTTATAATAATGCAATAAAAGGAGTCATGGAACAAATATACTTAATTTCCTAGACAAATAACTTAAACGGCCAACACACTTGGCCTATGTCTGGAGGGGTGCTAGAGTGTACAAATTTTGACGGCTTTGAGCCACCTCTAAATACTAACAGCTTCTCTTCAAATTTCACACAGGATACTTTTTCATAAAAAGGAACCATATGGCGGGGTCAGACGTAACATTGCTCTGTTCTGAAATTTCACCATATGGATAAGAGCCAGCAAAATATATATATATATATATATATATATATAATATATATATAAGGTAAGGTAAGGTAAAGTATACTCGTGGCAGAAGAGTATCGGTATCGGCCGATATTTCAAAAGTATGATTTTTCCAAAATTATAAATAAAAGACTATTTAGAAGATGAAATTTCCAATATTTTATTGTTTTATCACTTCACATAACTCGTTATTTTTTCATCACAGCCTAGGTCCTAAGAAATGTAGCACACAAGTTTTACCCAATTTTCTTTTCAAACAGCCAATCAAACAAGTGTAAATCCTTTGAGAAATAGATATAAAGCCTAGAAAACCAAAATCTATCTTGTAGTCATAGCTCACAATATTAACCCAGTTAGCTGGTTAAAAACACATTTACTAAGCCCAACATAGGACTGCAGTCCAATTGTATAACAAACTATGACATCTAATGCAGTGTTGCCATCTTCAATGAAAAGGATTATTGCTTTGTTGCCAAATTTTCAACAGAGAAAATAAATTATGAATATCACAAATATATGACAAACTAATAAACCCTAGCTGGATATCGGTATCGGTTATCGGCTAAAAAGCGATATCGGTACATCCTACTTTGTAGTTTGTCATAGTAATTCTGTAACTAATATGAAGTGTTTCTTTTTATTCGTCGCTTCTTATAGGGTCGACCTGAAACACTGAATTACTTACTACCTACTTGCTACAAATTCCGCCAATTTCCATATTTCTAGGGTCGACCTAAAACATCCTGAGTGTGTGTGTGTGTGTGTGTGTGTGTGTGTGTGTGTATATAAACACCAAACAGGAACCAACATCGACCTGAAAACCACCAGTATATAGGAAAACCGATAAATGTTTTATACACAACTATACAAGGCCTCTATACGGACCATGCAGGCTGCAAATTACAATACTTACAGAATTTAGCTACCGAAGCCAGCATAGATATCATATGCCTAACAGACACACACTTGCATAAATGCGAAAAAAAGCTGTGAAGACTGCATCGAAGATAATGAAATAGCAATGCTGGACTACAACATACACAAAACAGATAGAGTGGCTAGACGAGGGGGAGGGTGTTGCATTTATGTGAAAAAAAAACACACATGTGAGGTGAATGTAAACAAATCAAACAGCACAGTCGAAATTATTATTTTAGAAGTAAAAGAACTGAACCTAACCATTATGAACATCTACAGACCACCAAACACCACAAAAATTGAATTCCAATTTGCTACAAATGAAATAGAAAACATTAAAATTACTTTAAACTCCAGCAACAAATATTCTGATTTTTCCGAGATTTTAATTTCCCATTCAAAACATGGAAGAAAAATGATGAAGTTGTACATGTCAAGAAGTTTCATGGCAACATTACAAAAGATGATAGAACCCAAGCAACAATGCTATTAGATATTATGGAACATTACGCCCTTACCCAGGAAATCTGTGAAGCCACGAGAAAAGAGAACGTTTTGGATTTAATCTTGACAAATAACGAGATGATAATAAATAAAAAAGTAACGCACACAAAGTTCTCCGACTATAACCTCATCGATATACAATTGAAGTTAGCACCAAGAGGCAGAAGGAATATATTTGAAGGCTTAAACATAAACTCAAAGAAAGTAAATTGGGAAAACAGAGATTTAAAGAAAGTAAATTGGGAAAACATAGAGATTTAAAGGAAGTAAATTGGGAATTGCTACTTCACGAGAAGACTCCACAAGAAATACTATGGAAACAGAGACCGAAACCAAACCTATAATACTGAAACATTCCAGGGAGACAGAAAAGAAAACGTAGCGTAGCAAGCTCAAGAGGAAAATCAGGACACTATTCAGAGGCAACGGAGACAGGAAGTACTGGAAAGCTAGGAAGATGGATATGTAGTGGCAGAGACGTTTTCAAATACTTTAGCTATGTTCCATCAACACAAACATGACCAAGATGACGTCACACAAGCACGACTAATGTGACGTCACATCGCGAGGATTCACTCAAGGCATGTGCTTATGCCTTGCCTCACACCTCAACCTCGTTACAAGAACTTTTCGAGTAGGACGCTGACGTCGCACCTCGACCTCTCTCTCCGAAGAACCAGTGACACGAAAGCTACCATCATGTTAAACATCATTATGCAGGCCCCATTTTGGTCTGGTGTCATTCACCTAACTTATAAAGACTAATCATTACCTCGCGCGTTATTACTATTGAAGTCATTATTCAAGTGCACATTTAATTTCAACTGTAAACAATCAACTTTTATTTTGTCTCATTCATAAATCACTTATTATGTTTAATAAAGGAAGAAAACTCATTCTATCAATCAATCTAATTAATAACATTATTTGATCTGAAAAATAATGGTGACTCCAGTCTCATCAGCATCAATCATTACCAATCAATCGTAACCATATTATCATCAATATAACCATTATTATTATTATTATTATTATTATTATAGTGCCAACGAGGAGCTATAGATATTTAATTTCTTGACGCAAAGAACACAAAGAGTTGGTGGTAAACGGAGTTAAATCGGAAGTTGTGAGCTCTGTCCCATAAGGGACAGTATTAGCTCCCTTGCTGTTCATAATAATGATTGCAGATATTGATTGATGCAGATATTGATGCAGATATTAAGGACAGTATTGTATCATGTTTCGCAGATGACACAAAGATAGGCAAGGAAATTGTGAACGAAGGTAACATACGAAAATTACAAAACGACATTGAAACATTATTCCAGTGGGCAGAAGCCAACAATATGAAGTTCAACGAAGAAAAATTCCAACTTCTAAGATATGTAATAAAAAGGAGCTGCAAAATAAAAGGTACAAAACTCTGCAAGACAAAACAGATAACACCAAATCCACAAGTCAGGGAATCTTGGAGTAATAATGTCGTCAGATACAGAATTCAGAGAGCACTAACACCATCAAAATTACAACGGCTAGAAAAATAATGGGAATCATCTGGAGGAGCTTCCGCAGCAGAAAAGCAAACATCATGCTCAAATTATGGAAGAGTCTAGTCCTACCAATAACTGAGTGTTTGCTCAGTACTCACAAGCCCATACAGAAAACGAGACATTGCGAACATTGAAGCTATACAAAGGACTTTTACGACTAAGGTAGACGAAACGGAAGGTGAAGACTAATGGTCTTGACTACATTCCCTGAAACTCTACTCTCTCGAAGAAGGCGCGAGCGGTACACAATAATATACATATGGAAAATACTTGAGGGGTTTGTCTCTAACCTTTAGAATGAAATAGAAACAAACTGGAATGAGAGAAAGAGGCAGATTTTGTACAGTCCCAGCTGCTGTGGGACAGGGGACCAAGAAAACGAGAATAGAAAATACCTTCAGAATACGAGGCCCAAAGCTTTTCAATGCCCTACCAAAAGTAAGGAATCTCCGCACACCGACCTGAATAACTTCAAGAACCAGCTGGACAGATTCCTTTGCAAAGTCCCTGACCAGCCATGCGTGGCTGGCTACGAGGGCAGAAGATCAGAGAGCAATTCCCTCCTTCACCAAATCCTGCAAATGAGACAGCATGCTGCAGAGGGGTCGACCGCAGGTCGATCCTGAACCGTCGTTCGAACTCACACAAGTAACACAAAGTATATACTGTGTGTGTGTGTGTGTGTATTATATATATATATATATATATATATATATATATTATATGGAATCTGTACTAGGTATTTCATGCAAGGTTAAGTCGTGGTATTTTCGTTAAACATATGGTTGTGTACCGGTATATGATAACTATGGTTCAGGCCTACAGAAAACAGAACGAGCCTACAATTCGTTATCTATCAATAGGTGACCTAATTACTAGAGATGATACTGATGTACCGATTCCAAATTTAGCGATGCCGATTCTTTGCCAAAATTTTAAAAAATCAATTCCCTTCGTAAATTTTTAATAATCTGATGTGAAAACTTTTTCAATTTTCTATGTACAGGGTGTTTCAAAAGTCCAGAATCACAGGAATATTTATTTTTTAATTATGTATAATAATAATTAGTCAATGCGTGAAACCAGTCATTTCACGTAATGCCTAAAAATTTCAGGCATTTCGCTTAATACCTGCGACCCTTAAATATGGGTAATACGCATTACTAACGTAACCTAACCACCCTAACTTAACCTTCACAGTCATTAATCGCTTAATCGAATTACCGTAAATGCTTGAAGCTTTTAGGCATTACGTGAAATGATTAGTTTCACACTGACTAAAACACACACAACTGCAAAGTCGGATCAATGAAAGAAAGCCACCCCCAAACGGGTCGGGGGTGGCTTTCTTTCATTGATCTGCAAGTTATTTAGGTAGGTAGGTTATTTAGGTTAGGTTAAGCTGTGATATTTTAGTTAATTTAAATGAAAATATGACAAACTAACCAATCATCAAGGGCATACAGTAATAAAAACAATTCCTCAAGAAGTTGTTTTTACTTACATTCTTTACTTTAGTGATTTTGGGGGGTGGCATTGTTTACTTGATCATTTTTTAGGGTGGCACTGTTTACTAGAAACTTTGGGGGTGGGGTTTCTTTCATTGATCCCAAAAGTCTTAGGCACCCTTGTACAGTTGCATTTTTCTTTTTCTTTTTTAATACTATTTTACAAGATATTCTAAGCTCATTCAGTAACAGTTTGTAAACAGAAATTCTATTGTATGTTTTTGTAATTGTTTAATGCTCCTAACTAAATTAAATTTTTTTTAATAAAATTTCTTAATTGTTAATTTTCTCTTTTTCCAGGTAAAGGCATAAAATTTTACATTGGTTAAGCTGATAGAGTGTGTCACTTTTGGACGTTTTTTGAAGTTATGGTGCTTACCTCTTATATTGTGACAAATTGACCAAAAACCATGAATAAACCAAAAAAACACAATCGGATAATATTTCGGGTCCCCGCCCCCCATTTGAAAAATAAGCCCCCTATTCACAAAAAAGATTTGAGGAGTGACGTACGCGCCCAATCCGTATATTTATTTATGGTATTGAACGCCCGTTCTCTGACTTTTAATTTTATCTCTTATTTTCGTTCAGGATTATTCGGCCTACCCAAGACGGATGGCCCTTTAAATTGATAGGTTAGGTTCCTTCGGCTTTCCACAAGCCTACTTTGAACGTTAATTTTCCCCAGCTAACAAGAGGGGTCTATCACAAGGTATTTAAAACAACACACGCCCTCTTATAAATTTTATTAAATGTTACTTGACACAGTACATGCATTTAATATTTTATGCTGAATTACATCTATAAAATTTCAGACAATACAATAATCTTAACGTCAAAGACAAAGTTCACAGTTTGATGAAGTTAAATCGATACATTGATCAACAATGATTAATCTAAAGCAAAGATGAACAGTTAGCGGAATGAAATAATTTATAGCTCGAGGGGTTTTTATCTTTTAGTGCAACAAAATAAATAACAATAAATGAAGTGGTCGGAATTCGACCCAGATATTCAAAGGATAAATTTACAGTACTTACTAAAGAGTAGGAGACAACTTTCTCCCACTTGTGCTGCGCACGGACCGTAGATTTACGGCCGCTACAAAACTTGCAAACTCTACAATGTTAACTACCGGGACTTCTTTCTGAACCCAAATGGACGGATTCAGGAAATTAGGGCCCAGACGTACCCTATTTCTTATTTAAGTGGAGCTAAATTTACTTAAGAGACCGTTCACAAAACTCTTGGTCCGTTGGTTAACATTAATTAAGTTACAATCAAATTCTCGGTTAAGGTCGCTAACCTTCAAGTGAAGATTCTCAAATTTCCGCGTAAACGAATTTCATGAACTATAAGTTCTTAATTCTTTTTACTTTAGTGACAATTGATTCTTTCAGTTTTAAGTTTTCTTACTTTTACGCGCCGATTTCCGCGTAAGCTAATGACATGGTACACTTTCCGTTTTAAAGTTTATTACGCCACAAGTCTACAGGGTGTTTGTTTAACCACAGTTAACTTCAAGGAGGAACGACTACAACTGACTTAACAATTTTGGAATTTACTTTTCAAATTTGAAGGACCCCGCCTTCCAATATTCTGCAAACCTATCAAATCATTTATTTTCCTAAGATCGTCCCTCCAGAAGGCTATTACCCATACAAGAGGGAAAGAAGGCGTCTTTACTACGTTTCCCAGGATCCTGGGCCCCCTGATTGGAGCTGGACCTGATTTCCGAGTATAGACCCCTCCTTCTTCCCACGAAATACATTTAAATACCGTTAACAGATTCGAAGCCCTAAGTTTATGACCCCCTCGTGGTTCAACTTTAGCAGCGTCTTCGAATCTGTCTTACAAAAGTCACACCATCATGCAAAAGGAGATATTAAAATCTTCGACCTCGCGAAAGGGGAAACCACGCATTTGAACGCACGTCCAAATCCGTTGGATTACCCTTCTCGCTGGGGTCGGGTCTCGGTGATAAACCTCTGTCCCCACGTGGCTTGGCTTTATTACTTCTCTGATAATCCGAACTAAGATAGAACAACTTTAAACAATCTGAAACACTTCGGATTTATTCGTTCATGAACGTTTAAAAACCAAACCACACTGCGTTCAGAGATGTACACCTCAAAATCTTAAGATTAACAATCCTTCACTTATTTTATAAAAGATCTCTGCCTGCAACTTCATGGTTACGACAGGAGATATTTTTGGTCAGTTTCCTTACTAATCATCGTATTTCAAAAATTTTGCTAAAAATTTTAATTCGTTCTTTAGGATTGGAAATATCGGCTTACCCTGTTTGAATTCTGGTGGTTGATTGAAAGAGGAAAGTTTTTTGGCCACCTTGTCCTTTTCACTATGAGGTAAATCTCCAAAGAAAAAGGTTTACAAGTTTTTCAGATTGGTACCAGTAATGACCTTTTACAGTGTTGAGGGCAGCTTCCGCTACTTCCATATCAATCTTTTTGTACTGAACTAATTCGTTGTATAGGAGGACGTCATTTTCAGGAGCCTCAAGTGGGTTGGTGACTGATAACCAGTACTTGGAGTAGATCAGCGATGTAAACAAGCATACTCTTTCCAGCTTTTTTATTGTAACATTATCATATCCGGCTTGGTCTGAAAATGCTAAAATCTTATTCGTATACAATATGACAGCCATCCTTCTGGCGTGATGGAGAGCTCCTGGCTTGATCCAGTGTATTCCTCTGGCAGGAATTTCTCCTAAAACGAGCATAGTTGTTTCAGCTACCTCTTTGTAATCATCCCTGGGAAAGCTCTGGTTATCTTTGAGCAAATCTGTCATAAAATCTATGACGCATTTTTTCAGGTCCTTGAGATGTCTGTCATTGATAGCTGTTTGAAGGGTTGCTTAGTATCTAGCTTCTCCCATATAACATCTCTGAAGGTCTTGAGATTCGTTTTTGGGTGAAGTAGATTTTCCAAATACCTTTAGATACAGTGCTGACAAAACTCGTTCTGCCATATGGTGGCGACAAGCGAGCCATAATAATTTTTTCCAAAGAGGTCTTCCAGTACTTTACAAGCCCCTTTTATCCAGCCAGAATTGGATGAAGTAGTATCGAATATCATTCCGTAAACCTTATCCTGTAATTTCCATTCTTGGACTGTGCTAAAAACAGTACAAGCTTGTGTCGATCCAGTTGAGACACCGATATCGGGTATCGAGAGAAGTTTCTCAACATTCTCTCCCGATATAAGTATTGCTAATCGATCCTGCTTTCCTCCTGAAACATTCAATATCATTTTGCTGTCCCAGTGGACTACACAATATTGAGGTGGGTTGAACGACTCTAAGTGTCAGCAGTAGCTTTCCTCGAGTTCTTCGCAGCTCGCGCAGAAGTACTTTTCGATAATGACATCTCTTAAATCTAGCCCACATTCAGCTGCTACCACAGATGCAAATGTCGAGCGTTGTCCGAATGATAGTCCTAAACGATCAGCTGTATTAGATATTAATGTTGACTAGTAACTTAGGACATTTTGATGGGCCTGGGCTCGGAGTAAAATCATCTTCACCATTACTTGAGTCCACTAACTCGCCTTCAGATGATTCAATTTTCTCTCTCTCTTCTTCTAATGCCTTTCGCTCTTTTTCTTTCAATTTTCTTCGTTCTTCACCTTCTATTCTAGCAGTCTTTTTGATCAGTTTGGCTACATAAGCTTTATCGATCGGACCCAGAAAATATATTCTAGCACTTCGCCGATCTTCCAAAAAGCGAAGATCCTCATTCTTCTGTTGTATAGTTCTCAATGTATCATTTTGGATCTCATTACATACATTTTCAGTTGATATATCAAATAAGTTATCTAAACGAGACAGAAAAGATGTTTTTGGGGTTTCATAACATTTCTTCTTTATATTTTTACCCAACTTCTCATGCTCTTTTATCAAATCCCACAACATTTTTTGGGGTCCTTTCTGCTTTCTAACGGATTTTGATGGTATGCCAGCTATAATCCACACCTTTTCTACCTTATCTAATACTCTCAAAATATTTTCTTCCTTCGACACACTGTCGCTTTTCATTTGATCCCATCTCAAGTAGAAAAAGTGACTGAGAACTTCACTATTCGTTGGAAGCATGCTTCCTTCTCTTGCGCATATGCCTTCCACTAACTTTCCCAATAAAGAATCATATTTTCTTAGGTCTGTTCTTAATATTGGCTTACTGTTAGTTTATTAAAATTAGTCAATAGTCATGGCTATGAAATTAAGCAAATCTATAATAGAATTCTGAAAGAAAAGCAAATTTATCATACATTGGTTATATTTGCATACTTTTTGTAGATAAAACCTGGAAATACTGTAAATAAATGTTATAGAAATGAAAACGGGGGAAAAATTTCATAAGGTCCACTCAAATATCAGCACCGTATACAACTAAAATAGTTTTAAAACGTTCACAATAAGAGGATATCGTTATTCTCTACATTTTGGTAGCCAAAGTTTTGAAATACGATGATTAGTAAGGAAGCTATGACCAAAAATATCTCCAAAAATCACCTTTGTGTGTGTGTGTGTGTGTGTGTGTGTGTGTGTGTGTGTGTGTGTGTGTGTGTGTGTGTGTGTGTGTGTGTAGGGGGCTATTTTTCAAATGGGGGCGGGGACCCTAAATATTACAATTGTTTTTTTTGGTTTATTCATGGTTTTTGGTCAATTTGTCACAATATAAGATGTAAGCACCATAACTTTTCAAAAAAAGTCCAAAAGTGACACCCTATTAAGCAATGGCTAAAATATTCATTGCAACTCAACACCGGGTGGTATTATTGCACGAGCAGGATCAATCTCAATCAGAAATATCGCGACAAACTGGGGTATCAAGATGTGGTATTCGAGCAATTTCGAAGAAACAGCGTGAAATAGGCAAAGTTGAAGATCGAAAACGCAGTTGAAGGCCAAGGAAACTTTCTAAAGACGATGAGACACACCTTAAGCTACTCTCTCAGAAATAGACGAAACTCCAGCGCAGAACTTTCGGCAGAACTTGCCCAGCCCTCAGGATTACGAGTCCACTCATCCACCGTGAGGAGATCACTCATCAGAAATGATCTTAATAGTCGCGTCGCAATCAAAAAGCCATTTCTCAGGAAAAAGGAAAAGAGTCAGAGGGGCTCAAATATGCTCAAAAGCGCAAGAATTGGAATGCTGACCAGTGGAAAAGGGTCCTCTGGAGTGACGAGTCAAAATTTGAAATTTTTGGCACAAAGAGAAGACAGCATGTGAGAAGCATTCCAAATCGAATCGTTGCAGTTTTGCAGGAAAACGGCGGTCATACAAAATACAGACTTTCTACAATTGTATGTAACTTTTCAGTACTTATGGTGATGGTTCTCTAATAAATGATAAATCTTGAAGCTAACACCTATTTTAACCTTTGAAATTGAGAAAATTTATCAATATAAGATTTTTTCAGCCCTGCCTAAGACTTTTCCATAGTAATATATATATATATATATATATATATATTATATACTATATATGTGTGTGGACATTAAAAATATTTCCTATGATTCCGTACTTCTAAAACACCCTGTACATATAGTGAACGCTTTAATATTACTTAATATTACTACGGCAAGCGTTTGATTGTGATGCACCCGTCTTCAGTTTTCGTAAGCGGATGAACCATAAAATTAGAAATCTTGTTTACATTTACCAAAACACATTTATAGAAAGGCTCGCATAATGGACACACTTTTATACTCAACTAATAGTAACGGACAAAGTGCGAGCCCGTTATAATATAGGGTAAGTTACTGTATATACTATATAAGCTTATACGAAACATATTTCCCGTTCAGCATTAAATTCTGCATCTGAAAATATGGGCGACTGGCCAAACTGTTAAAACCTAATTTATCCAAATTCAACCCGACCTACTTCCTTTAATTTACATAAAAATGTTTCAATGATGTTATTCTATTTTATTTTTTTTAATAAAAAATTGACTCCGTTTTCCAACTGCAAATATTATTGCGAACTTAAACTACATATACTACGCCACTTTAGGAAAATCGTATAAACACGCGGCTAATAGTAGGCCATAACGTAATTTCTTTCAAAAATTTAAACTACCACGTTTGCGTGAGCCTTTGTTACTAAACTTAACTTTTTAATATTAAAGTTAAAAATACAATACGTTTATTATTAGGGTAATATATAAATTTAAGCCAACCTTGGCCTCGAAAAGATGAGAAAACATTATAAAACAAAGTATTATTATTAAGAGCGCGAGTTCACTTAAAAAAAATTTGAATCCTATTTTGTCTGAAAGTAATAAAAAATAAAACGTGAAATGCATTAAAATTACCGCGGAAATAAATAAAATAAAATAAATAAAAAATCTCCCGTAATAAAAGTGCGAAGCCAGTGACCTTGCGCGCGAATATGACGTCATTGCGAGGATTGGGAAAAATCCTGATAATTTACTTTAAACATCGCATCTACGCCAGTTATTTATTACGCGTAATTTTTTTTGTAATTATTTTGAAAAAAAAAAAAAAAAACCGGCACATTCGCGAACAAACTTCCGTTTTTCTGAATAACTTTATTCGAGGTAAATTAAAAATAACGCGCAGAAAAAAAAAATACACGACGTGATATGACGTCATTATTCTAGAGGTCTGTTGTCTGTGTTCGTTCGGAGCAACAGTTCCATAACAATTGAAATCTGGGAATAGGTACCTTGCAGTATTTCCGGAAATGAAAACATCAACACTTTTTGACTTATGACGCAACAACAGGAATAAACACTGAAAAAAAAATATCAACAATTTTCCTGGAACGAGTTTTACTTTTGAGTAAAAACTTAATGTCAAACAATGAGGATATCAGTTCCTCATGGAAATGATACAGATGATGAACAACGCTATTATTATTAACTCGTGTGTGTGTGTGTGTGTGTGTGTGTGTGTGTTGTGTGTGTGTGTGTGTGTGTGTGTGTGTGGACTAAATTTGGCCAATGTCGATTAATCGGTACACCACTAGTTATAGCCCTGTGTGTATATATATAATCACCGGTTCCAAAATTCAGCCGATACCGATGCCTAGATTTTAAAAAAAATCAATTCCCTTCAAATTTTACTAATCTAATGTGAAAACTTTTAATTTTCCTATTTTTACATTGGAAATTTGTTTAAATGTTTTTCCTTAGCTCACTCCACAATGTACAGTACCACAATTTGTTACTCGTATACCGTTGCTAAAGTGATGTTAAATAGTTTTATTACTATGCAAAATTATAACAACTTTATTTTAGTTTCATTAATTGAATACCAATATTTAAAGTAATTGGTTTTCCTTATGATGAAGCTATTTTCTTTCTTCAACAATGTCAACAACAACAAAATTTTTCATGAAAATTTCAAGGCCCTGGTGGCCAATTTGAATTAAAAAATGGATATACAATTTGGGTTTATAAAATTATTAAAATACTTAAAATAAAGTCAACGTAAAATGGTTTAATATATATAAATTATAAAGTAAAAATTAATATAGAATTATTATTATTAACAGAGTAGGATTTATGGGCAACTGAACTTATCAAGCTTTGTCTTTTTCGTGAATGTAAAGTATTATATAATAATTACACTCTCAAGCGAGTATAAATTGTCATAAATATTTTTTTTTGTCTGTTCAGTTTTCTATATAGATTTTGCTTTGTAACGAAAATTTTAAAATTTCAAAGAATCAGTGAGAAAATCTGCTAAATTTGGCCGATGCCGATGCCCAGAAAATGGCCGATTAATCGGTACACCACTAATTAATTATAGCCCTCGTATACGTATGCTTGCAATGTGTTTCACAAGCTGTATGACACACGGTACTTGCCATTGTCCATTTTGTCAGTTGTAGAAACGTGAACCTTAAGTATGAAAATCGGTGAGATTTTGCCTGATTTTGAAAACTGGAAACATATCCCACACAAGGGAGTTTGAGACTTAAAATCCGTGAGAGTTGACACGTCTGATTGTATTAGTGCCAGTTGTTAAAAATAAGGATGCTAGTATCTGTGATAAGAATAACGCTTGCCAGTATACTATTTAAGGTATTAGAATAGGTTATCTATAAATAGAATAAGTACTTACTCGCAGACTTATGACAATCAGTTTGCCTTTATGAGTGAAACATGGTACCGACATGTGGATTTATATTGTCCTAAAGTACAAGATGTCGAGTAGCATTGTAGTATATTCCCGTTGTCTGGATACATCAAAAGCATGACATAGTTAACCATCACAAACTTTTCAAGAAACTCTTACGCCGAGGGGTACTTAAATATAGGAATAATGTATTCTGATATACAGAGCAGACCATCTTTGCGAGATGGAAAAACACTATCACTAAGTTTTAAGATAACTAATGTTACTAAGCAAAGGGGTATATTATCTCCGTATCTTTCCTGTTCTTGTTCTAATGCTATCCGCAACAGAAAGGAAGCTTTCAAAAGGTACCATCGCTATCCAACTCCCGACTATAACTACTGTATTTATATTCCTGCCCGGAAACGAGCAAAATCTGTTCTTTGACTCGCCAAATGAATTGAATAACCTTAATTAAATTATTACTAAAAATAAATACAGTACTTTTACAATTTAAAATGACAAACAATTGTGAAGCTGAACTATTTATTTTATTTTATTTGACCAATAAGCTTTAGGCTTTATTGGGCTCTTAATTAAAAATAAAAGCGATTATTAATGATACATAAATTATGAATAAGAATTATTAATTAGGGTATGTATTAATCTTAAATTATTATTATTATCGATATAACAAATGCAAAGTCATGATTGAAGGTATTATACCAATACCATACAAAGATATCAATATTATACGCGAGAAATAAGAGACGAACAATCACGAGTAATGCATCTTCAATCCTAGATTGCGCATGAAAAATGAACAAACCAATAGTAATGTACATTAATCCTAGATTTTTATTAGTATTCCATTATTAATCGAGATTTCAACTTGGTTTACGAATTTACATTCACAATATTCTTTATATTAGCATTTAAATCAGTCCATAGTTTCAATCCAATGAAAATGGGTAATTTTTGAGATGAAGAATCTAAATTGAGGTATAACATGTTTTGATCTATCAGGACATCCCATAAGTAATAATTTTTTTGCATTGCTAAACTCGCGTCGTGTTTGCACATGCTTGTGTATATTTTGTGGAAAACTCGAATTTGTGTGTGTTTAGACACGTTACCTCTCAATCTATGTGAAGTTTCATCGCGTTAACAATCTTCGTTTATTTCACCCTTACGGATAAGATGGAGGTGTCAGAGGAACACACCAGTCATATAATGCTTTATGAGTTTAGAAAAGGAAATAACGCGAATGCAGCCGCAAAAAATATTCAGGATATTTATGGGGGAGGAAGTTTTAAATGTAAGGAAATGTGAACGATGGTTCCAGAAGTTTAGGTCTGGTGACTATAGCTTAACTGATGAAGCGCGCTCGGGTCGACCTGTTGAGTTCAATGATGACCTTCTAATAGCTAACACGAAGAAAATCCTGCTGTAACTGTTGAAGAACTTGCCCAGCGACTAAATTCGACCGGTTCCACAGTTCATCGCCACCTGCAACGACTGTGAAAAGTGTCGAAACTTGGGAAGTGGGTTCCCATACGTTGTCACCAGACAACTGTAGAGAGCGTGTGAACATTTGCACTTCATTGCATTCTCGGCAGCTTCAAGCAGTTTCTGAATCGACTCATTACTGGGGATGAAAAATTGGTGCTTTATCACAATGTTAAGCGTCATCGGTAGTGGGTTAGTGCTGGGGAATCTGCTACACCACAGCCAAGAGGACATCTGCAACCCAGGAAGGTTTTGCTGTGCATTTGGTGGGATATTCAAGGAGTGGTTTATTTTGAACTGTTGCAGCCCAATCAAATCATTACAGCTGAAGTCTACTGTCAGCAACTTCAAAGAATGAGCACTGCATTGCAAACAAAACGTCCTTTGGCCAATCGCAAGGGTGTGTGTTTCAACAGGACAACGCGCGTCCTCATACTGCTAGAATTACCAATGCCAAAATTAAACAGCTTGGTTGGGAAAAAATTCAACATCCTCGGTATTCACCAGACCTTGCACCATCAGTTTACCACCTATTCAGAAGTCTTCAAAACTATCTTGACGGGAAAGAACTTGAACTTGAAAGTTTCGAGACTATAACATTGCCCTCTCCGAGTTTTTTTGCTTCTAAACTGAAGGAATTTTATCAACATGGAATTGAAATTTATTTTGATGTAGTTTTAGTTTCATTTGGAAATAAAGGTAAAACAACATTACTTATAGGATGGCCTGATATTTCTGGTCTGATACAGAGTGGATTTCTTGAGTTATAAAATATCTATTTACCCATTTAAATTAATGATTTTGTTCTTACACTCTTAAATAAAAAAATCCCTTCATCAATTCCTTCATCAGACAAAAAGTGAAAACCTACCTAATTATAATTCTTTTCGCTATTTCTGGCACCTAGCCAAAAACCTAACTTTACTAGTTCTTCTTTACCTTCTCTCCAAATTCTCACGGCTCAGTTGCCGTCTCTTCTAATAAAGCGAAACTCAACCCTGGACAATTCTAGTGCTATTCATCTCCTCCCCTACTGACTCTTGGTCACAGTGGCGTACTAAGGGGGGTGGTCTGCCCCGGGTGACAGCCAGGACGGGGTGCCATCGGGAGAGTTGAAATACCAGTACAAGTTTTCAAACCAAATGAAAAATTCGCCAAAGTAAGAAAAAAAAATTATTAAAAATGTTCAAACTATTACAACAGCTTGATGTTAATTTCCACTATAAAATAAATTTTTATTTTTATTTTTATTGGCAATACAAAATTTACAAACGAAAAATTAAATATTTGATAAAAATTACATCGAAAGGCGAACGTTTGTTGACGTTTTAGTTATGAGTTTGTTGAGCATAGCCAGCTGGCTATGTTTCATTAAATAATTATGATAAAGCATAAAGTGCTGGTGTTTATAACAATATCATGGTACTTATACCAGTGTCCAGTAATTTTTGACAATGTGGTATCATAGTGATGTTTAAGTGTTTATAAATGCATCGTCGTGATGTTATAATACCCGATAAATGCAGTGTGGAGAGGGCCATTCATTATGCAACTACAAAGTGTGAGGAAATGGACATTTCTATGGAGAGAAGAGGAGAGTAAAACTCCGGAAAAGGATGCCAGGAGAGATGGCAAAGGATGCTGGTCTCACATTGTCAGAGGAAATAAAGAGAGCTATGTTTGAATGTCTTGATCGCTTTCATCAAGAATTGGAGATTCGTTCTAAGGCAATGGATCAAATTCTGTCAATCTTCGCTGTTATTCAGCCAAACACTTTGGTTGTTGCAAAAGAAGAACTTTGGAAGTATATTCCAAATTTGACTCACATTTTCGAAATTCTCTGATGAAGTTAGTGTGGAAATTGGACGACTTCGGAGGCATTTGGAAGCTGACAAAATCAGCGTTGAAGAGGCAAAGAAATGGACAGCATTGCAGTTTCTGGAGTTTATTGTGAAATGGGATTTTTGTGAATCTTTGCCAAGCTTGTCACTGTGTTTGAGATTCTTTTTGACTGTCTGTGTCTCTATTGCTTCATGTGAAAAGTTTTTCCAAATTGAAATTGATAAAAAATTTCTTTCGCTCGACCATGAGTCAGACAAGATTGACAAATCTGGCTTTACTTTCAATTGAACATGAATATGCAGAGAAGGTGAATTTTGATAAGGTCATTGATCAATTTGCAGAAATTAAGGCTCAAAAGCAGAGACTGTGAATCCTCTCTATTTACCTTTGAAGAATAGGCTGAGCGTTGAGACTGGATTTCCTGTGTTTTTTGTATAAAATAAAATGCAGTATTACCTGTTCACTGAATTTTTAATGTCCTGCATTTTTCTTATTTCCAATTTGCTTATGACAGTACTGTACTGTTTAAAAATCTACTCGCAAACATAATATATTTTTCTGTGTTTAAATTTTAAAATTATTTATGGGGGGTGCCAAAGGAAGGATCCGCCCCGGGTGCCAAATACTTTAGGTACGCCCCTGCAAGTTGGTCATCCTCCTTTTGGGATTTCGGTGGTCTTTGCTATTGCACTAGACATATCGAAAGCTTTTGATAGTGTGTCACAAATCCTTAATTTCCAAACTGCCCTCCTTCAGTTTCTATCGTTCTATCTGTGCCTTCATCGCTAATTTCCTTTCTGGTCGATTTATAGCAGCGGTTGTAGATATCCACTATTCTTTTCTAAAAGCTATCAACAGTGATGTTCCTCCGGGTTCTGTCCTGTCACCCACTCTTTTTCTTTTATTTATTAATGATCTTCCAATTCGTACTTCCTGTTCTATTCACTCCTATGATGATGATGATTCCACTCTCCACTTCTCCACCCGCTTCACAAAGCGTTCCTCTCAACAGTCACTCCACGCTTCGCGCGAGACGGCTATGATGCACCTGACCTCTGATCTTTCTACTATCTCTGATTGGGGGCAGAGAAAACCTTGTGGTTTTCAATGCTTTAAAAATCCAGTTCCTTCATCTGTCTACTCTCTACTCGTCACAATCTTCCACATCACTATTCCTTTATCTTCAATAATACACAAGCATTCTTTCTCTCTTAACATTCTTGGTGCTTCCTTTTCTCGTGATCTTTCCTGGAACGATCATATATAGGCCTACTCTCTTTCTAAAACAGCTTCAAGAGATTAGATGTGCTGTACCAGCTCCGCGGTTTCTTCACCCCTACTCAGTTGTTGTCTCTGTACAGGGGTCTTGTCCCCCCTCCCTGTGTGGAGTACGTTTCTCACATGTAAGGGGTCTCAATTCACACAGCTCTACTTGACAGGGTGGAATCAAAGTCTTTTCGTCTCGTCAATTCCCCGCCTCTTACTGATTGTCTTCAATCCCTCTCTCTTCGCCGCAATGTTGCCTCAATCTATCTTTACCGTCGCTATTATAACGGACACATAATCAGTAAAGTAACACTGGGGGCTAGAGGGTTAAGGAAAGTTTGCCGTACCAGACTTTCGACACACTCATATCCCCTTTCTGTCTAACTCTATTAATGCAGGGTTAATCTATATTTCAATCTACTCATCAGTCAACTCTGGAATAACCACCCTCATTCCATCTTTCCCAGTCAATGACCTCCAATCTTTCAAACGCAGTGTCTAGGCATCTCGAAAACTCAGGATCTTTATTTCGGCTCTCTCCTTCGCCTTCTATGGGAGAGCATTTTTGCGGGCGCTCGACCCTTGGCCCCTCCTTCCTGCATAAAAAATAAATAAAAGTGGTTATAAACCACTATTTGTAACAAAAGGTTTGATATATATGAATCAATTAATAATTGTTAGTATGAACACACAATGTCAAATACGACAACGGATAACAAATTATATTAAATTGTACAACAATAATTTATTTAAATTGGTAGCTCGATAAACGACACAATACAATACCAAAGAAAACGGAGTTTTTATAGGCGAGGGAAGGATTCTTTATTATAACTATACAGGGCTTTTCAAAATGATTCATCCGATTTCAACTGAGAATACTTCCGTACCTATCAACCGTGCATCAACTGGGCATACACCACATGAAAGAGGAAATCTCCGAGTTTTACAAGATCACCACGAGAGGGCTCCAAAGTCACGCCGTGGCCTAGCCTAGCAACAAACAGTCAGTGTGAAAATGGCTTCCGCACAGCAGAAGGCGTTTTGTGTGTTGCAGTTTTCGAGCTGTAAATCGGTAGTCACAGTGCCGATACCTGCCGATACCACCGACGGATGCTCTGAGCACCCGGTGGATCTGTTCTGTAACGTTGACGAAACTCACGCTGCACTGTGACTACCGATTTACAGCCCGAAAACTGCAACACACAAAACGCCTTCTGCTGTGCGGACGCCATTTTCACACTGACTGTTTGTTGCTAGGCTAGGCCACGGCGTGACTTTGGAGCCCTCTCGCGGTGATCTTGTAAAACTCGGAGATTTTCTCTTTCATGTGGTGTATGCCCAGTTGATGCACGGTTGATAGGTACGGAAGTATTCTCAGTTGAAATCGGATGAATCATTTTAAATAGCCCTGTACTTTTAGGCTGGAACTGAGCGAGGGGCCTATACGTCAACGTGATCTCCAGAGAATGATTGGAGGAAAACTGCCTTTGAAAATTTGAAATAGGCGAAGAATTCTACGATAGGCCTATAACCGAGTGATGCTTCTCGGCGCGAGTTTGATGGAAGACTGACTCATAACTCCAAGTCTTCAACTGTTAAATCTTGAGGAACATGAGACTCGATTGACTTCATTATTTATGGCTACCTTTCCTCTTCTTTGGTTGCTTAAAAATTCCTTGGTGATGGTCTTGGATGATTGTTAACCCATTAGTACCCAGCGTCACTTTACCGATTTTATTCTGGCTAACGTCAGACGATTTTATTCAGTCTCAGAAAAGACCTCTGGGCACTAATGGGTTAATGGTCGTCCTTTTAAGTTAATTTTCTTGAAGTCTGCTTTGGATATTGTGGGAGTGTTTTCATGACGATGACCGCTGCTTCAGGCCATGGTGAGAAATGCTCCTTAATAGGAACTCTCACTGATACCATATATATTATATACATAAATATATATTGTTGCCGTTATATATACGCCCCCTAATCAAACAGCTGATACGAACGAAGCGTTATATCGTGAACTTAAGAGGATACTAGGTAGTGAGCAGGCCTTAGTTATGCGTGACTTTAATTGCGCCAACGTGGATTACGATACAATGTAGGGAGACGCGGAAGGTAATCATTTAGTTAATTTTCTCGAGGATAGCCATCTTATTCAAAAGGTTGGGGAACCTACGAGGTTGGACAGTATTTTAGATTTAGTAATAACTACAGACGATAGGCTAATCACTGATCTTCAAGTAACAGAACCGTTAAGCAATAGCGATCACAATATGGTAGAGTTTGTCCTCTCAGTAAGTCACTCGAAACCAGCTAACTCGACTAAAATTCCTAGCTTCCAGCAAGCAGACTTTTGTAAATTTAGAAATGAATTGTCACACGTCAATCGGGAAAACGTAATGGGGATCTCCAACGCAAAACTAATGTGGGAATCGTTTGAAACAGTATTTAGGACTATAAATGAGGAATGTGTACCGTACAAGATTAAGCGTGCGAAAGTAAATAAAATAAGCCCTTGTAGTTTACTTCTAGAGTAGGGGATATGCTACATAAGTGCGATAAAGACAATTTATGGTCACGAAACAACTACATATCTCTAAGGCGTGAAGCGAAAAGCGTAATAAAAAAGTCCAGTAAAGAGTGTCTTGGGGCCGTTGAAAAATTCTGACGGAGAGCTAGTTTCTGAAAACAAGCAAATGGCTACCCTGCTACACGAATTTTTTACGTCAGTTTTTACAATAGAAGATATAACGAATATCCCTACGGTCATAGACATAATACCTTTTGATAATGGTAATACTTTTTAAGAAAGGCGATAAAGGTGCGGCGGGAAACTACAGGCCAATCATTTAACGTCTGTTGTAGGTAAGCTACTTGAATCAATAATTAGGGATCGTATAGTCGAACACCTGGAATTGCATAACTTGATTAGAAATACGCAGCACGGTTATAGGCGAAACAAATCCTGCTTAACTAATCTTTTAGAATTTTTTCAAAGTGTGGTTGAAAGTTTACGATCGGCATCGGGCGGTAATGAAGTGTATTTAGATTTTCAAAAAGCTTTTGACACCGTACCGCACAGATGACTCAATGAAAAAACTAAGGCTTATGGAATCAGGGGTGTAGTAATAAATTGGAAAGAGTGGGTTGCGAGGTAGGAAACAGAGTGTGGTCGTTGATGGAGCGGAGTCGTCTTGGGCTAATGTTGCGAGCAGCTTTCCTCAGGGTTCTGTATTGGACCCCTTGCTTTTTCTTATCTATATTAACGATTTAGATGTCGGCCTAGTCAGTACAGTTTCAAAGTATGCGGATGACACGAAGTTGCGTGGTAGAACAATTAATGAAGATAGAGGTAAAATCCAGGAAGATCTGAACAAAATCGTTGATTGGTCAGTCACATAGCAAATGAGATTTAACGTCGATAAGTGCAAAATTTTACATATAGGTTCGCGTAACGGTAATTTTGCGTATAGTATGTAAGGGAAGGAGTTGGCAAGCGTAGAACAGGAAAAAGATTTAGAAGTTATCGTCACTGGTGATTTAAAAGTAGCGAAACAAACTACAGCAGCGGTCAATAAAGCGAACAAGGTGCTAGGTTTTATAGCTAGGAATTTTGAGTACAAATCGCGCGATATTATTGTTCCTCTATAAATCATTCGTTAGACCCCATTTGGAGTATGCGATCCAATTTTGGAATCCGCATATGCGAATAGATATAGATAAAATCGAAAGAGTTCAAAGACGAGCAACTAAGATGATTCCGTCGCTTGGGTGGAAGTCGTACGAGGATAGGCTTAAGGACTTAAAATTGACTACACCCGAGACTAGGAGGCTAAGGGGTGATCTAATTCAGGTTTTTAAAATTACGAATGGGTTCGACAACCTAAATAGAGATAGCTTTTTCGAAATATCACAATATAGTAGAACTAGAAATAATGGGTGAGTTGACAAGTAGAAGGTTCGAGACGGCAGTTGCCAAAAACTTTTTTACACACAGAATAGTAAATAGCTGGAATAGTTTGCCGGTAGAAGAAATTAGTAGCACGTCTATCAACATGTTTAAAAATCGATTAGACGCATATGTTGATAGATTGGGTATAGTTTAAGGTAGTAAAATTAAGGTTTTTGTGGTTCGGAACCCACGTAAAATTGTAGGTCCCCTCAGCCACCGCGGACATGCGCAATACACAACTACAACCAAGTTAGGTATACCAGCCATATAGTGGATCCTAGGGTCTTTGTTGGTCTGAAGCATATTCACCGCCATATATATATAAACACTAAGAAAAAAGGAAATACAGAATAGTGCTCAAGCGCTTTCGTCTAATGACTATATATTGGTCACACAAAAAATAGAAAAATAAAAACTGTAGGAGGAGCATACAAATTTATAGGGAAAAATTACCAGTCTTAACACTTTGCCCCTCTTGCCTAAATCCGTTCTGAACGAATTCAAAACAACAGGATCAAGCGAAAAAAGGCCCTGGTTAATGTTGAAATTATTTGCAAGTTGAATAACGGCACTCAAGAATATTTCTATTAACAATGTCGCTTGAGTGAAACAAAATTGAAGCATTATTCTCACTGTATTGATTGATTGGAATAATGCTTCAATTTTTTCACTCAAGCAACATTCTTAATAGAAATATTCTCGAGTCTGCCATTATTCAACTTAAAAAAAATAATTTCAACATTAGCCATGGCCTTTTTTAGTTTGGTCCTGTTGCTTTGAATTCATTCAGAACGGATTTAGACAAGAGGGGCAAACTGTTAAAACTCTGATAGCTTTACCTTATAAATTTGTATGCTTCTCCTACAATTTTTATTTTTCTATTTTTCTGTGACCTATATATAGTCTTGAACTTGTTATTTATTTCAGTGTTCCTGATGATGCCATTAGACGAAAGCGCTTGAGCACCATTCTGTTTCCCTTTTCCTTCGTGGTTATTTTCATCATATATATATATATATATATATATATATATATATATATATATATATATATATATATAGGTGAACCAAATGTAGGTGGACAGTAAATGATAACGTTTATTTTGAGAATACATATTTAATTTTTTTGTATACTATAATACAAAATAAAATTTAAATAAATTTAGTTATAATATTTAATATAATAAAACACAAACACCATAGTTATAATGAACACCATAGTTATAATATAATATAACACAAACCGTATTCAACCTACTGTCCACCTACTTTTGGTTCACCGTGTATATTATATATATATATATATATAATGGGTGTGCCATAAAAAAAGGGTACATTTTAAAAAGGTTATAAAATTAACATGTTATTTAATTTTAATAAAACTTCTACACAATAAAACATAATTATGTGTATCTATATGCAAACAAGTTTCCAAACTAAAATATCAAATAATTCAAATTCTATCGACATTTAACGAAAGAGTATGATTTTTCTACTTACATGCAAAAATTATTAAACTTTAATATTTTTTTATAAAAATAATTTTGAACGTAAAATCTACCCGAAATTATTAAAAAAATTATTCGAAATGCTTTCCTTCCATTTCAATAACTTTTTTTATTCTTGGCCGGAATTCACCTATGGCTCGATTTACTTGTTCCTGCGGGTCTTCCCATTTTTGAATGATGTGATCTCGCGTAAATGAGCGACACCTTTTAGCCTAGTCCTGTAGACTCGCTCTGCTAAGTTCTCCCATATTCCATAATCAACGGGGTTTAGATCTGGGCTGTTAGGAGGCCAATTATTAGGTTCTAAAAGTTCAGGTACACTATTTTGTAGGTACTCAATCATTAATTTAGCAGTGTGGGATGTTGCCCCCCATCTTGTTGGAAAAGGAAGTAGCCATTATTAGCCAGTTTTCTCATTTCAGGAAGCATTTTCTGTAGCAGGGAATTAGTATAATATTAGGCATTAATTTTCACCCCCAGGCTCAATAAAAAAATTGAAGTTTTTCCTAACTTGGACACTCCAACTGAAACCATGACGCTAGCAGAAAAATGGCTCCTTGTAGTGTAAACTCTTTCATCTGGCAATTGATTTTTATGCTGAACATCTAAATGGACTCGATCATTCTGAGAGTTTCTGGGGGGCTCTACAGTAATCAGTAAAAATGTCTTCGCCATTTTATCTTGAGTTATGAGACGCAAAATGCGCTTTAATATTGTAAATCTTTTCTGGCAGTTTATTTCAGACAATTTTTGCCCATGCACACGTTTGAACGGCTTCAATTGAAGATCCTCCTTACGCTCGTTTTTAATATTCCAAGCTCTTTTGAAATTTGATTTGGTGATATATGGGTACCAGGTTTATCCTCTTGACTAAGGACACGTTCCTCAACATTTTGAATATTTTCAGCCACTCGAACTGATTTTGGTCGCCCACTACCTTCCTTCCTCTCAGTGGTTCCAGTTTCATCAATTTTTTTCCAGCAAATGTGCTAAACCTCCTTTAGACCATCCTTTATGATGAAATTCGGCAAGTAACTTTCTTACACCATAACTTTTATCAAGCCTATAATGCTTGATGATTTTGTCTTTATAAGAAAATGGCATATTTACTAATTTTATAATTTAAATTAATTCTGAAAGAAAAAAAATTGATCATTAAAAAGTACAATATTGTTCAAACAAAGTCGGCTGTCATTTTTAGCATTTTTATAAATTAAGACGTCACAGCTTTATTTTTTGAAATTATATTCTGAAATTTTGGTCAACTTATTAACACACACACGTTTTATTGTGTATAAATTTCATTTGAATTAATTTAGAAATGTTGATTTTATAGCCTTTTTAAAATGTACCCTTTTTTTATGGCACACCCGTTATACAAGGTGTACATAAAGAGTCAGGATCTATTTTGTGAAGCACTTGGAAATTATATGGAATTCAATCATAAAATGATAAAGTGGTAACATTTATTAAATAATTAAGAGTAGGATTCGACGTGACGCCCATCAGTATCCCCGCACAGCTCAAATCGTTCCGCAGCATTTCTAAACACATTCTAGAGCATTTGCGGGGTTATGTTATCTGCAGCAGTTCGTATACGTAAGTTTTCAAGACGCGTAATCTTCGTCTGATATAGACGTGCGATTTGATAAAGCCCCATGCAAAGAAATATAAAGGGGTTAAAACTGGTGATCTCGCTGGCCAAGGTCTGTTGCTTCCGCGTCCGATCCAGCGATTTGGAAAACGTCCATTTAGATAATCCTGAACAATTTTGGCATAGTGACAAGGAGCACCATCATGTTGATAGACGACGGGGATAGGATTGTTAGTACCGTCGTCTATCAACATGATGGTGCTCCTTGTCACTATGCCAAAATTGTTCAGGATTATCTAAATGGACGTTTTCCAAATCGCTGGATCAGACGCGGAAGCAACAGACCTTGGCCAGCGAGATCACCAGATTTAACCCCTTTAGATTTCTTTGCATGGGGCTTTATCAAATCGCACGTCTATATCAGACGAAGATTACGAGTCTTGAAAACTTACGTTACGAACTGCTGCAGATAACAACCCCGCAAATGCTCCAGAATGTGTTTAGAAATGCTGCGGAACGATTTGAGCTGTTCAGGGATACTGATGGGCGTCA
Organism: Bathynomus jamesi; assembly: GCA_023014485.1. Lineage (NCBI taxonomy): Eukaryota > Metazoa > Arthropoda > Malacostraca > Isopoda > Cirolanidae > Bathynomus > Bathynomus jamesi. The sequence goes on from JAJOZX010012441.1 coordinate 65,607, forward strand.
CGTCGAATCCTACTCTTAATTATTTAATAAATGTTACCACTTTATCATTTTATGATTGAATTCCTATAATTTCCAAGTGCTTCACAAAATAGATCCTGACTTTATGTACACCCTGTATAGTATATAATGCTTTTTTAAACATCTGTCACTTTAAAAGGCTGTATTGTTTTTATTAACAAAAATAAAATAATGAAATTTTTACTGTATCTTTTCTACACATGGGGAATTAATCCCATAGTGCAAAACAAGTTTTATTTGATGTCCTCTCAGCTCATTAACTCTCTGCACACAAAAAACAAAATTTTGCACTACTGTGGACAAAGTATCTTTAAATTTGAGAAATTTCTTGTTCAATTGATATTTTCAGTGTGTGTGGATTCTGTTTAAACACTGTCTTTTAAAGAACCCCAGAGATAAAAGTTACAGGGGCTTAGATCTGGTAATGTTGATGGTCATGATATTCCTTTATCATAAACTGCAGGAATCTGTTGACAGGACGTGAGCTGAGAGGACATCTCTCACACGTTTTGCACTTGTTCATTCTGGCGAAGGTCAAGCTTGTCACTCCACCTTATACCTACACTTTAACGTGGAATCCGAACCACGCCCCATCAGCAGTCCAGCGTCTTAACCACTACCCATTTATCTACCAAACAATTTTTTTTATTGTGGAAGGATGATCTGGGTTTTGCTGCGCGCCGCCTGCCGTCACCAGGTCTCGATCCAGGGTCGATGGATTCGTAGTCAACGACGCTAACTACACCACCGAGGCGCACTAGAGTACTAATTCCTGTGTAGAAAAGGTACACTAAAAACTCCGTTTTGTTTCAGTTAGCTAATAAAAAAATAAACCTTTTAAAGTGTCAGATGTTTAAAATATTATTTATTTATTTATATATATAGCTACAGACACCTTCAGATACTTCTATTTTCAACAATTTCTGCAGCGACTTCTGCTTTCATAAAAAGCCCAGTGTTCCACCGACACAGCCGCGACCAAGATGACGTCACATCGCGACTCGAAACTTTCCCGCTCTACTGTGAACGTCACACCTCGCCTCCTTCCTTGAAGAAAGTCCTCAGCAGGGTGGCGTTTTTTTTTTTTTTTTATTTGGTTGCTTAACCGCCGATTCATACCAAGAGTGGTACATATCTCGGCGAGACAGAGGGTGGGGGTATTAGACTGAAGGAGCGAGAAGGTTCAGTTATTGAATATCTGGGGGGGATTATGAATTTAGATTCGATTAAATAATTGGGAGCGGGTGAGGAATAAGAAAATCGCTTCCGTTGAGAAGTGGGGGCCTTCAGCGAGTATGGACTGGAGGCGTGCGGACGTGGGGATGCGGGACAGGTAGGGGAAACAGCTGTGGCGGAGGCCAGACAGATTCGGGCATTCGACCAGGAGGTGGACGACAGTGATGGGAGTATGGCAGGTGGGGCTGGTAATTTAGCCATAAGGTGACCGTGTGTGTTTCGTGTGTGCCCTAGGCGGAGACGGGCGAGAACCACCTCTTTATGACGGGACCTATGGAACGAGCAAGCCAGTAGCCAAGTTGAGGTTTTATCCGCTGAAATTTGTTGTGTACAGCCTGGTTCTACTCCCGCTGCCAGATGGAATGGAAGTGGGAGCGGAGAGTCGGGAAAAAATCCGTGAAAGGGAGGGGCCGGACGGAGACTGGCGATGAGCAAGCGGACTTCGCCTTACGGTCCGCCTCCTCATTACCCCGGATACCAACATGTGTCGGGACCCCAGAAGGTGACCGTCTTGTGTTGGGATGTCGTTAAGGAGTGGAAGGTTTGTTGGATGGTGCGGACAAGTGGGAGGGGTTAAATTTTTCAAGGGAAAGTAGTGCGCTTTGGAAATCTGAGTAGATACATAGGGTTGGCGGATTGGGTGCATTATAATGTCGAGGGCTTCCAAAATAGCGAAGAGTTCAGCCGAAAGACAGAGGCTTCACGGGGAAGGGGAACGGCTCTAGAGAGCGGGTGGGTCGCCATCACCGCTGAGGCAGCCACACCAACCTCTGATCAGGAACCATCCGTATAGATGGGAACAGTGTTCAGGTGTCGGGTTACGTGTTCCTGGAAAAGCGACTTATATACCGAAGCGGTCGTGGTAGCTTTCGGCAGGACAAGTCCCTGCAAAACTTGATAGGGGTGAGGAGCCAGGGAGAATGGATATGATACGAGATGGGGATGACTGAGGGAGGGGGCATGTTGGAAAGATCCAGGAAAGAGCGGACCGCTTCCGTGAAGTGCCAGCTCTGACCCTGGGGTGGAGGTTCTAAAAATTACCGCGCACAGCAGTGACGAGGGCAGCCTCTGCGCGCGAAGGTAGGTCCTCATGAGGAGCAGACCCCGTCGGTGTGAGAGGGAGGTAGTTACATTCTGCTTGGAGGATGAAGCTGGGAGGGACGGAAGGCACCGGTGGAGAGGCGGAGGCCCCTGTTAAGCACCAGGTCCAAGATTCGGAGGGAAGTGCTGGAGGCAGATCCGTATACAACACTCCCATAGTCCAGCTTTGACTGGACCACGGAAGTGTAAAGACGGAGGAGCGAGCGTCGGTCAACGCCCCACGTGGTGTGGGAAAGGTGGTCTAGGAGAGCGAGGGGATGCTGGAGTGTGTGTTTCAGGTGCCTGAGGTGGGGAACACAGTTAAGCTGTCGGCCGAAGGTCATGCCCAGAAACCGCGCGGTGGGCACCACTTCAAGGGGCTCGCCGTATAGCGTGACCGATGGGGCAGGTATGGCTGTGGATCTTCTGCTGAAGACCATGCTTTTGGTTTTAGAGGTGGACAGGCGAAAAACCAACTGATGTTGCCCACCTCTCCACCGATGGATGAGCTGAATTTGTCGTTGGACGACCGGCAGTTCCCGCCCCGCGAACCATATCGCAAGGTCGTCTGCGTAGATGGAGGAACGGACGGTGGGTGGAAGGGATTGTGATACTGTATTCATGACTAATGAAAAGCATGACACTGAGGATGCTTCCCTGTGGGACCCCCGTCCTCTTGCTCAAAGGTGTCAGAGAGGACCGAGCCCACCCGTACTTGAAAGGTCCGGGGGAGAGGAAGCCCCTGATGAAGGTCGGCAGGGCTCCGACGAAACCCAAGTTTTGGAGCTCACTGAGGATTATACGTCGATGGGTGGTGTCGTAGGCCTTCTGGATGTCGAAGAAAGTGGACAGGACAAACTGTTCCCTATTGAAGGCGTTCTGAATATCTCGGCTGAGGAGCAGGAGGGGGGTCTGTAGTGGAGCGAAACTGTCTGAAGCCAGACTGGGTAGCGGGAGGGAGTCATTGCTTTCAAGGAGTGTCGCGTGGCGATCATTTTCTCAAAGATTTTACAGGCACAGCATGTTAAAGCGATTGGTCTATAATTAGTGGGGTCAAGGGGGTCTTTGCCGGGTTTGGGGACTGGAATTACGTGGGCCTCTCCCCACCGAGAGGGGAAAGTGCCCTCAACCCATATACGGTTGTAGAGATCGAGTAGGAACAGCTGCATAGTAGGATGGATGTGTTGGATCATACTGTAGGAGATGCCGTCCGGGACGGGGTAAGGAGACCGTCTAGAGGCCAGTGCAGCCCGTAGCTCTCGCATGGTGAACAGCCGATTGTAGAGTTGTCGAGGGATGGTGAGCAGCTCTTGTTAGGGGCCAGCGCGTGGGGCTGTCTGTGGAGGAGACGGCAGCGAAGGTAGATGCGAGAGATTCGCCACCGACCTAGGATCATAGAGAAGCCTGTCATTAGTTCGGAGGACCGGGGGTCGGGAAGGAGCATGTCGTCTCTCGACACTCCGCACATTCTTCCAGATGGTAGCCGATGGTGTGGTGATGATACCTGATACAAAGGTACGCCAGGAAGCTCGGCGCGCTGTCTTCATAGCACGAGAGCAACGGCTCTGGCCCGCTGCTTCTCCATGCGATGGGCAGGGGTTCGCGTACGATAAAATCGTCGGGTAGCCCTCTTCTTGGCTCGAGTAGCCTCCGCACAATCTGAGTTCCACCAGGTACCCAGGGTACACGTCGGGCTCAGGGAGTGTAGGCAGAAGATCGTGGAATGCTGGTTGCCTGCTGCCGCGCAAGTGTCGCCTCAAAGTATGCAATGCATTCATCAGAGGATGGAAAGTGGGCCGTTGCACAACGTGTGGAAGTGTTGTTCCGGAAAAGTGGCCAATTAGCTCTGGCCGTTTATCCACTTCTCCGGTACCGAACGGTTTGGTCGTGCCGATTTAGTGAGAGGCAAACAGGAAGTGGTCACTGCCGAGGTCATCCCGAAGCACCTGTGCCAGGTAAAGTCCAGGAGGCCGTCTGTCGAGAGAACGATAGATCTATACAGGACGGGGTGCATCTGGTGGCGTGGTAGTGCGTGGGAGAGCCGTCGTTGAGGCACTCGAAGGAGGGTTCTGCCATGAGGGTAATCAGGGTCGGAGCCACAAAAGTGGAGGTCGTATCACCCGACAAGGGGTGGCGACTATTGAAATCGCCCAAGAGTAGGAAGGGCCTGAGGAGTTGTTGAACAACCTCAACGAGGTCATCGCGGGAGACTTGGGAATGGAGTGGGGTGGTAAATCGAGCAATGTGTATTGCTTGTCCAGGAAAATCCTGGCAGCAACCACCTGTAGCGGGGATTTAATAGGGAGGTTGTGAAAGGGGACCGTCCGATGGACGAGGATGGCAGCCCCCCCCCCTTCGTGTGCAGGGAGGAGACGGAGAGGCAGTGCTAAAATATCCAGTAGGGCAGGGCATCGGTCTGGTCCCCAGGATTAGCTCCTGGAGACAGACACATACCGGACGAGCAAAAGCAATCAGGGAATTTAGGCCTTCGTAATTTGCGAAGATTCCCCTACAGTTCCATTGTAGGATCGTCGCTTTCGTAGGGTTCATTGTTGGACGAGGGAGAAGTGGAGAGGGTGAAGGTGCAAGGGAGTTAGGTTGTGGATGGAGATCTAGGTCCATGATGGCGAGGGGTAAGTCGGGGGCCTGTCGGGTCACCTGCCGTTCACCAAGGAGGGGATCGGCTGACCTGCCAAACCCTTCGGGGATTGTGGGGCCTAATCGACCGAACGGGACCGGGGACGTGGATCGCGGCAGCCCTGGGACCGTCGCGGGCTCAGAGGGCGGGGAGTCTCTAGGCTGGGTTCAGTGGTCGTGCAACGGGGGAGGGTTCCCTTGTCCAAGCTGGCACCTCCCTGTTTGTGATTTCCCGGAACACCCGGGGTGACGACAGGGGGTACCAGTAAAACCGAGCGGGTGGGGAAGAGGACAAAGTCTGGATGGCCGTGAGAGAAGAGCCGGAGGTATGAGAGAGGCCGATCGGTGGGGATACAAGGGGATGGGCCAGGGTGCTCCCGTGGTGGGGTGGAGAAGATGGCACCAGGGGGTAAAGGCCAGATCCATGAGGCTCGAGGGTGTGGCCGAGGGCATTCTGGTCACACCATGTAGGTGTGCCAGTGCCGCATCCACTGCATCTTCAGATGTGGGGCGATCTGCCCGTGTCGCCCTAGGTGGTGGCTCGTGCACGTCAGCAACTACTGTCAACTTCTGCAGGGGCGAGTACGTAGGGTGAGAGGGTCATCGTAGGCGAGGTTTAAGGGTGTAGGTGCTCGAGTTCTTTTAAATTTAGAAGAGAGGGAGGCTTTTTGGATGGTCGTGGGTCTGGGGACTCACTCCGGCGTCTCCGCTTCGTTGATTTCACCCCAGGCGCTAGGTTTGAGTGTGTTCTCGAGTGCGGAGAACGCGGGTCCCTGGGAGACGGGAGCCGAGAGTCCCGATTCCAGAGGTCTGTGAAGTGTGTAGCTTTGGGGATTCACGGTGGGTAGGTGTGGAAGGGGGACAGGCGGCTGTGGGCCCGGCGTGGGGCCGATCGGGAGGGGATGAGTAGTCGATGGGGGTTTGAGTGGCGATCCGGACGGTGAGTCGAGGGCTGCAGCATAAGAGACCCCCGGCCTCACCTCCCGACTCCGCACCCTGTCTCGCGCCTCTCGGAGGCTAAGAAGTCCGCTACCTGCAGGCTCCGAACCACCTCCTCGAACCTGAAGACAGGCGTTCGCGGGTGAAGAGGGCCGTGCGCCTTCCCAATTGGGCATTTGGATGTGTTGGGGCACTTGTCTGGGTGAGCGATTTGTCCGCAACGGACACACAGTTGGTGCGCTGCCGACAAACTGAGCTAACGTGTCCAAACTTGTTACATTTAAAGCACGGTCGGGTCTGGATATAGGGCGGACAGAAAACTCCAAGACGTGCGTCTCCCATACCCAATACAATATGGTCAGGAGGGACTAAGGTACGGTTGAAGGTAAGAAGTAGACCACGGGGTAGGGAAGGGGTCCTCCCTGTCGGATGTGAAACGATGGATCTTAGTGACACCCCTGGGTGCGAGGTTAAGATGTGGTGTATATAACAGGTTTTTTTCCAGATATTTCGTAGAGGGGGTAGTTCGTCGAAGGTTGCAAAATTTCAGTAATGGCATGTGGCTGGCTTTTTAAAGTATTAGTGGGTGTTAAAAGGCAAGGTGAAAGTTGTAGTATGTGCGAGTTACTTGAGGGGCGAGCGAAGCGAGCCACGAGAGGAACGCTCAGCGTTTTAATGCCGTTCCAAACTTTAAATTGCCTTAAAATGATAGCTCAAGGCAGCCAAAATTGCCATCCTTTACCCCCTCAGAAAAGTCCAAATTATATCATTTGGAGTATTAATTATTGTTTTGAAGTTATAAACATCATTGTTATGTTATAACTGGTGTGTTTGAAAACTTATATTTTGCAAAATTTCAGGGAATTCAGGGAATGGGTAGTAGAGAGCTTTGGGGGGGGTTGCTACCCCACCTGGCATATAGGAAAAAAAAACATATATATATATATATATATATATATACACAAGTAGACCCTTCGGCTCCCTGTCCTACGGGTGGGGCTTGTGCTTCACAAATTCGCCTGCGGCGAAGGCACCTTCGCACAGTACCGAGATGAAGACAAAAATATTATTTTACATTTTAAATATAGCTTCACAAATTTTTAACCCACTGGCTCAGAATGCGAAGCTCAAAAGGTTAGGGTTACCCCTTTTGGGGGAGGTAATTCTCCCTCTCTACTATCCTACTTTAAGAACAGAGATGAGCATGGTTAGAGGCGAGGTCACTCATCAGCTTCAAGGTCGGGACATAAAAATATGTCAGACTGTCACCCGAAATTCTTGTTCAGAATATTTGTCATTCCTTCGAGACCCCACAAACTCATTCATTTTTTCAGGTCAGATTTATCTAAAATATATACATATTTAATGCTGTAATTTATTTATTATATTATATTATATTATATCATATATATTTTTATGCACAGCCTATGACATACAATCGAGTGACTTCAAAATGAACAAAACTATTTTCTTCTTTGGTAAACTTATAGCAATGATATGTAATTTGTTTACCAAAGTGTCTTCGGACGAGATGGTGGGAATTCTTGTAAATAATTTACACAATGAGGACTTCCTTTCAATTCAGATATTTGGTAGTCGTAAATTGGTGTCAATGAGAAAGTTCATTATTTTGAGGTTTCCATCAAGATTATTAAACTAAATCTATATTTACAAAGACTATTAGAAATTTCATAGCCAGTAAAATTTAATGAAATACTTATTGACACCACGTCGAGGAAAAATTTATTTTAATTTTTCTCGTGTTGTTCAGAGTAATAAATATGGTGGTACTCTTTTAACGGACCAAAAATGCCCCTGATCCGAGAGTATCCTCCGTCAACGACACACAGCCCGAGTTCTAGGGGAAACTAAGGGGATTCAGGTTAGAATAAAAGAATACCATTATTATTTTAAATGTGCAGTAAACGTTGACAATGAATATTAATCTGGATAGTGACAAGAAATATCCTGGAAACGAATTCGAAATGAGAGCCATATTTTCACGAATGACGATTTTGACCCCGCCCACTCCCGTTCATAATCTCCGTAGAAAATTCTCTTCAAAATCTTGTCGACTTTCCTCCAGTCTTGACTCCGCAAACGGGTAAGCACGCATCGCTGATAGACTTTTAAAGATTAAATTTTAGAAAAAGTTCCATCAATTTGCGATCGATGTTCCTGCTTCAGGCTATACTATAACTTCTTAAGGGAAGAGCAGCTCGCATCATCACATCAATCAAGTACACAGAAGGCCAAAGCACTAAAACGCTTAATTCGTGCGTAGTTTATTACTCGAAGAAAAAGTACCAACTTCGATTTATTATAGTGCAAGTAGTAACTCTCTTCAGTTTTGTTCTAAAATTTCATTAGTAGTTACCAAAATTAATAAAATATAAAAAACGAACCGCAACATTACCAATTTAGGCTCTTTTACAATTTGTGGCTGGGCGAACTTTTTTTCGCAAATGACCCTTTGTAGTTCGTGTGTACTCTAGATATCGTAAGTCTGGGTGCGTGCATAACTCGTCAGGAGCAACATGTACCAAAAATTTACTTCCTCCATATATATATATATATATGGTGTTTTAGAACATGTGGGACGCACTTTCAGGATGGATTCAGGACCTGAAAACAATGAAAAAGTTTATATAAACATATGCCTGAAATCGCTGTCTCCGAGTTACAACCCATTTGTGTTCCAGCAATTCTTTCCGCCAACTGTTTACAAACAGTGCTTGCCGACAATGTGAGTGTGTACGAGACTTATTTCACGTATGGCCTTGCCAATTGTAATGTTCCGTACACTCTATGACGTGTTTCAATATCGTTGAGTGTAGAGCCATCAGTCAGAGGTGCATCGCGGTGTTTCACTGTTCGTATTCGTAACTTCTTACCGTGAACAAGTGCAGTCCAGTGTAAAAAAAAATTTAAAAGTTTTAAGCTCAAAAGGTTAGGGTTACCCCTTTTGGGGGGGGTCATTCTCCCTCTCCCCCCTTGTTGCATAACCCCTCCCTCATTACCCCCACTCCCCTGGAAACAGGAAATGGAAGGAATTATAGTTTTTTAATAGTTTAAGGATATATATATATATTATATATAAGAGAGGAGGAAAATTAGCACAATCAATGGTTCACAAGTTTAGTCCTTGAGCAGACTGACTTTCCCTTTCACTCCCAGATGCTCTTTTGTCGCTTTCTTGACGTCAAATGGAGTCGGAAAAAACAGCACAACTTCGAAAGGTTTCTTGATTTTAGCCGGAGAATAATATATTTACATAGAGAATAATGTATTCAAAGAAGTAACAGTACTAATTAATTTACAAGCAGCATTTGGGTTATCTCCGTAAAAAATTGAAGCATTTTTTCCTTCATCTTTGAAGAAACACCGATCTTAAAGATTCGTTAATATATATATAATATATATATATTATATATATATATTATTTTTTTATTTTTTTTGTATTGGGGCGTTTACCGCCATTTCCCGCTATACGCTAGCGGATATCATGGCGAAGCAGAATATGAGAAAGAGAAACGGAGACGGGGGAAAGGCACTAGAAGTGGGAGGACGCGGACGACGGGTGAGAAGTCACCTAAAGCTCAGAGAGGAGGCGAGATTGGGAGAGGAAAAGGAAAAGACGGTCAAGCGAGAAGAGAGGGCTCTCAGCGAGCATAAGACGTAAACGATCGGGGAGGGGAAATCAGAGAGGAACGGGAAGGCGCGACGACGTACTGACGACAGGGTGGGGCATTCCACAAGGATGTGAAAGACGGTGAGGGGCGACTGGCAGGAGGCGCAACGAGGAGCCTCCTGCCGGGACATAAGATAGCCGTGCGTGAGGCGCGTATGGCCGATGCGAAGCCGCGCAAGGACGACCTCTGTGTCGGGAGCGGTGGAAAGAGGACGCCCAATATGACAGGCGGGGGCGGATGGACCAGAGTTTATTTCCGGTGGCATCGTCCCAGGACTGCTGCCATACGCGGTCGTAGAGGGACCGAAAGACCTGCACATAGTCAGAGAAGGGGAGCGGGCGGGGGAGGGGAGGCATCGAGGCGGCGGACCGGGCTGTGCGGTCAGCCGCCTCATTACCGGAAACACCGACATGGGCAGGAACCCAGCAGAAGGTGACCCGGATCCGGTGAACGGTGTGCAGGACATGGTACTCCTGTTGAATAAGGCGTACGAGGGGGTCCGGGGAATCATAGCGCTCGAGCGCTTGAAGGGCGCTCAGCGAGTCCGAAAAGATGGTACAGGAAGACCGCGAAAAACCCGATACCAGACGGAGGGCTTCCAGAAGGGCAAAGAGCTCCGCGGAAAAGATGGAGGCCTGAACCGGCAGGGGGATACCCCGGGAGGTAGGTGACAGCGACGGAGAGAAGACGGCGGCCGCGACACCTGCAGGGGAGCGCGAGCCGTCGGTGTAGACGGGAACATCGTCCGAGTGTACGGGAAGATGGGCCAGAAAAGAAGACCGGAGGACGGTAGGAGGAGACTCCTTACGCAGGCCACAGAGCGCCTGGCAGCGGCAGATAGGGGTGGTCAGCCAGGGGGGCGACAGGTCGAAGGAGAACGGCAGAATAGAGGGTGGGGGGATCCCCAGGGACGAAAAGATGTCGGCCAGGGAGGCAGCGAAATGCCACGTGTCAGGCCGGGTAGCGCCTGGGAGATCGCGGAGAAGAGTAGGGACCTCGGGAGGCGGCAGATGCGAAGGTAACACTTCGCCATGAGAAGGCCCCGGCGAAGGGGCAGGGGGGGGGGGTCCGCAGTCCACCTGAAGACTAGCGACAGGGGACGAGCGGAAGGCACCCGACGCCAGGCGAAGGCCACGGTGGAGAAGAGGATCCAGCATACGGAGTGCCGGAGAGGCGGCGGAGCTGTAGACCACACAGCCGTAGTCGATGCGGGATTGCACCAGGGAGGTGTACAGGCGCAGCAGAGTACGCCTGTCCGCCCCCCAGGTCATGTGGGACAGGTGACTCAAAAGGGAGAGGGTGCGGCGAGATGATTGCCGCAACCGCCTAAGGTGTGGAACCCAACCGAAAAATTCGTCGAGGGTCATACCCAGGAATCGAACGGATGGGACGAGGGGAAGAGGAGTGCCGGCAAGGGTAAGGGCGAAGGTATGCGACAGACGGAGGCGCCGAGGACGGAAAAGCATACTGGAAGACTTAGAGGGTGAGAAAGCATAGCCAACGAGGACGCCCAGCGAACCACCGCGTTGATGGCTAGCTGGAGTCGACGTTCAGCCAAAGACGGGAGGCGGCCAGAGCAATAGATAGCCAGGTCATCGGCATAGAGAGAGCTACGAACGGAAGTAGGCAGGACCGTAGCGACTGTGTTCATCACTAGTGAGAAACACAGGACGCTAAGGACACTACCCTGAGGGACACCCTCCTCCAACGGAAAGCGGTCAGAGAGGGTAGAACCGATGCGGACGCGGAAAGAACGGGCGGACAAGAAGTTATAAATAAAGGAGGGGAGAAAGCCTACGAAACCCAGGGAGCGTAAGCAGTCAAAGACCGCGCTCCGCCTAGTATCGTAGGCCTTCTGGAGGTCGAAAAAGACGGCGAGTACAAAGTGACGCCGGGAGAAAGCCTCCTGCACGTCGTGGCTAAGGAGGAGGAGGGGTCGGTGGTAGACCGGAAGCGCCGGAAACCAGCCTGGGTAGCAGGGTATTGGTCACTCGCCTCCAGAGTAAGGGACAGCCGCGAGGCGACCATCGCCTCCATAACCTTGCAGGCGCAGCATGTCAGGGAAATGGGGCGATAGTTCGACGGGAGTGAGGGGTCTTTATCGGGCTTCGGGATGGGGACGACGATGGACTCACGCCACCGGTCCGGGAATGAACCCTCCAACCAAATCCGGTTATAGAGGTCCAGTACAAAGCTGAGAGCAGAGGGGTGGAGGTGCCGTAACAAGTCATAGGGGATATTATCGGGGCCGGGTGCGGAGGAGCGTCGGGGGCGGAGGAGCTTCGGGGGCGGAGGGCCTCCCGAAGCTCCGTCATGCGGAAGAGGTGATTATAGGGGTCATCCCTATGAGGTGGAAAACCCGGTGGGTCGCGGCGGGAATGGGGGGAATCGGAACTGGAGATGGCTGCGAAGTGCGCCGCGAGTGCGTTCGCGACGGCCTCCGGATCGGAGACGAACTCGTCGTCCCCGACCCGAAGCACCGGGGGTCGAGGGGGGACACGGGTCCCCTCAAAGCTACGCACCTTCCGCCAAACAGTCGAGGGGGCAGTCGAGGAGATCCCGGACACGTAACTCCGCCAGGAGGTACGCCGGGCCAGTTTCAGGACCCGACGGGCCACTGCCTTCAGGCGCTGAAACTATCTTGTGCTCCAGCTGGCGGGTCCGGTAGAAGCGGCGGCCGGCACGGCGCCGCTCCTGAACGGCATGGGAGCACTCTGGGGTCCACCATGGGACGCTTCGCGGCCTGGGGGAGCCAGAGGTACGGGGGATGCAACTGGCGGCAGCCGAGAGGATCTTACTCTCGAGGAAGGCGAGGGCCTCACTGACGGAGGGAAAGGCAGGAATTGATGGCGAGATCGCCGTGCCCTCGCGTATGAGGCCCAGTCTGCTCGGGCGAACAGCCAGCGCGGGCGGACAGAGGTGGGGGGGAGGAGACGGGTCGGGGTAAGACACACTGGGAAATGGTCACTGCCGGAAGAATCCGGCAGGACCTCCCAGGTGAACTCCGTCACGATTTCGAGGGAAACCAGGGAAATGTCGATACAGGTGAAACTGTCGTGGGCCGAGTGAAGGCAGGTTGGGGAGCCATCGTTCAGAAAGGTGAACTCGAGCTCGTCCATAAGGGAGAGAAGGGTCCCAGAGAGAAAGGTGGAGCAAACGTCCCCCGAGGCCGGGTCCCGACTGTTAAAGTCCCCGAGAATCAGGAAAGGGCGGGGAAGCTGAAGAATTAGGTCACGGAGAGAATTGGGTGGAGGGCGTACGTTAGGGGAGAGGTAAAGAGAGCAGACCGTGAGCTGGCGCCCCAAAGAAAGGCGCACGGCCACAGCTTGCAGGACTGTACGGAGCGGGAGGGGGCGGAAAGGGACGGAGCGGTGCACGAAGACCGCGGAGGCCCCCCTCCCGCCCCATCGAGAGGCGGGGAAGGGAGCCCGCAGTAACCGGACACTCGAGGGAGGGAACGGGATCCCAGAATCGTCTCCTGAAGGCAGAAACACGCCGGACACCTGGAGGCCAGGAGAGAGGAGAGACTCTCGAGGCCTACCAGGAGCCCGCGGATGTTCCACTGCAGGAGCGAGGTATAGGGAGGGGTAGGAAAGTCAGCGTAAAGGATGGTTATGGGGTGGGTGGGCCGATGGCGGCCCGAGATTAAAGAGGGAATCGGAAAGCCCCGGAGTTCAGCGAGGGACGCCGAACGAGGGCGAAGGCGAGGGTCACCCCGACGAGGGGGCGATGTGGAACCAGACGCCGGCAAGTCCTCCAGAAGAGGAGTCTCCCGGACGTCCGGGGAGAGCGATGCAGAGAAGGGATGTGAGAGGTATCCAGAATGCCCCTCCCTTCACCGGAGGTGCGGGGGAGGCAGGACTACGAGGGGGAGTGGAAAATAATACCTCACCCAGAGGCATTGGTAGGTCGAGGAGAGAGATGGGGCGGGTCAAGCGCGGGGGCGTGCACGTCCCACCCACGCCGACCAGGCGGGCGAGTTCCCCCTCCAGTGGGTCCATCGACCGGGCCGGAGGGGTGTATCTCAGCCCCCACCACGAGGGCCGTCGGGGACCCCAGGGGGGAGCGTGCATAACGGTTGCGCAGTGGGGACGGTGAGGACACCGGGGCGGTAGGGGGCGTTTGTGTTTAGGAGAGGAAGGTGATGCGAGGCTTATGGCTTCGAACCTTTCGGGGTCACCACTGGCGCGGCGCTTGCGGCCCCTACCCCTCCGTCGTGCGGCCCGCATGGGTGACGGCGGGTCACGATCCGGAATGGGGGTGGCCGAAGGCGCCGGTGGAGAGGGCGTAGAAGGGGCAGGGGGGGTTGCCGACGAAGCATCGGCGTTCGCGGAGGGAGCACGTGGGGACGCGCTGGTAGTACGGGGAGCCGCGTAGGAGTCCGCTGGGCGGCAGAGGATGGACTGGGAGTAGCGGACACGGTGGGTGGAGGCGCGTTGGGAACCGCCGGTGAGGACGGGGTCCGGGAACGGAGAGCCTCGGCGTACGAGGCACCACGCCGGGCCTCGCAGCCACGCAACCGGTCCCGCGCCTCCCGAGCGCTGAGAAACTCTGATGAACAGAGGGCCCGAACCTCCCTTTCAAAGAGGAAGGACGGGCAAGAGCGGGATGAAGCAGGGTGTGGTCCATGGCAGTTGGTGCAGGAAGGCGGAGCAGTACAGGGCAAGGGGTGGGGAGGGCCGCCGCAGCGGACACACAACGGGGCCGGCTGACGGCAGGAGCTGCTCACGTGGCCAAACCTATTGCACTGAAAACAGCGCGTAGGATCTGGCACGTATGGTCGTACTGAGAATTCGCACGCTCGTCTCTCACCAAAGCCCCAGAATACCGAAACGGGGGGCACCAGTGAGTCGAAAGTGAGGAGCAGGCGAGGAGAAGGGGCGGTTGGGGATCGCGATCTGTCGGGAAAGCGGTACACCCTCACAACACCCTGGGAGGCGAGGTCAATCTGGAGGTCTTCCACCGGGATGGGTAGAAGACGAGCAGCGTAAATTGTGCCCTGGCACTGATTGAGGCGGGGGTGGGGGACACCGTGATCCCGCAGCCCAGGACATTGGGGATAGCGAGCAGAGAGGAGGTTTCGACAGAGGAACGCGACCTTATCAGAATGGAGCCATCCCTCTGAGGCCGAAGGTCAAAACGAGCCGTCCCCGTCACCCCATGGATCGCTCGAAAGAGGTTCATGGTTAGTGGTTGGAGGAGGGGCTTGGAGGAGGAGGGGCGGAGGACGAGGAACTTGTCCACCGTCCTAAGGCCGAGCGAAGACGTCGGGCCAAACACCACCGGTACTTCGAGGGGACGGGGAGACGAGAAAGGCGGACGGCGACGTCGGGTCCCACGTCCCCCAGGGGCCGAGGGGGCCGGGGGCGATGAGGCCCGACCGGAGTGGGAGGCGACCGGGGCCGCGGGCTTCCCACCTGAGGGCGAAAAAGCAGGTGGGTCCCTATCGGGACGTGGAATATGGGGGGATCCAGGGGTCGGGGGGTCCACTGCAGGTCCATCCGCCACTGGCGGGGGTCGGGCAGCGGCGCCACGAGCCTGGGGAAGAGAGGGAGAGGAGGTGTCGGCAAGAAGAGCAGACGGGGTGGGCGAGGGCTGCCGACTGCCCTTACCAGACCCAAGGTCCAAAGAGGTAGTCAGAGGGAGGTCAGATGCACAAGCCGGGTCGTCAACGAGGTCCATTAGATTTGTAAGTGTTTCCAAAAGAAAATTTTTATTGTTTCGCGCCCGGGGCCGCGGGGAACCGATTACCCGGGGCCCAAGGGGACCAAGCGCACGCCGGCGGGGGATGGGTGCCTCGTCCCATGTAGGTACCCCCGTTTCAAAAGGGGCCCTTGCAGCGTCGAAAGTTCTCCCCCGCCGGCAGCAAAGACCAAGGCCCCCCAGGGTCCCAGGCCTGGGCACCCTACCAGCCAACTTAGTCCGGCCCCGGAGCAAGACCCCAGCGACCAGCCCCGGCAGCCACGGGGCGCGCGAAGTGAACAGAGAAAGCAGAAAAAACAGAGGGGCAAGGAAGAGGGGAAAGAGGGAAGACAGGAAAGAGGGGAAGACAGGAAAGAGGGAAAGAGGGGAAGACAGGAAAGAGGGGGCTGTAGGATAGCAGGGTATGCTAAAAGTCCACTTCGCAACCGGGTGGGGGACCCGGCAGGGCCCCCAGCCGCGGCTGACCCCCCTCGCCACATGGAGGCAGGAGCCCGCGGGCGATCCACCCCAGAAAGACCGCCGCGGGGAGGGGTATATATATATATATATATATCAATCTATATATGGAAAATTATCGAAAAACTTGTACCAAACCTCAAACTAAACTCAATTACTATCCAAACAACGCTGGAAAATAGGAACTTTAGGCAGAATGTGTAGTGTTCCCAAATTAAAGGCCCGACAAGGGACCTCTTCAACACTGAAGGAAAAATAGCCTGGTTGTGAGGGGGCCCAAGACTTTTTAACCAGCTTCCAAAGGACCTCAAACGTTACAGGGGTCAAAGTTGAAGTCTATGTGTGGTGACTTCTGAGCAAAAGTTCGTGTGAAGAGAGACCAACACGAAACTTAAAATTATATATATATATATATATATATATATAATATTATATATATATATATAATATATATATATATATATATATACAGGCCCGGATTTAGCTATAGGCGAACTAGGCGATCGCCTAGGGCCTCGCGCCAAAGGGGGCCTCGCTCAAGCCGTTTTGCGCGTTCTGTTCAAGTGATATTAATGATTTAGAACTCTATGAAGAACTTAAAGTACTTTGCAGGTTTATACCTGAGAAAACAGATCACGGAAATGCCCTTGTTTATATAGTGCAAAAACAACTAAGTGAGATTTATCCTAATGTTTATGTTGCACTTCGAATAGTATTAACCATCCCAGTTACTGTTGCTTCGGCTGAAAGAAGTTTCTCGCGTCTGCAAACTTATTAAAACATATTTGCGTTCCACCATGTCTCAAGCGAGATTGCAATCATTAGCTATGTTATCAATAGAAAACGATATAACAAATTCATTAGATTATTCTCAATTAATTGAAGAGTTTAGCTCGAAAAAAGTAGAAAAGCATTGCTGTAATATTCAAGGAGCATCTGAACCAAATATTAAAGCATTAATATTTAGCCTGATAAGTCGATCGCTCACTATTATAAAAAATGAAATGTCAACATCTCTTATACATCACTAGGGCGGTCAAAAGTCAATAAAGTCAAATTGTTTCCTATGGGGCACTTTTCGCTGAAACGACTGAAAATGCAATAAAAACACCTGTAGGGGGCATATTACCAAAGTTAATAGGTCAACCAAAAGTCAACTTTTACCTGTTAGGTCAAAAAATAGCAATGAGGTAAATAAAGTCAATTTTTTGGAATAAATAATTAAAATAACAAAATTGGCATCTTTTTGGTTAACTGGCAACTTCGCTGCTCGTATTTGTCTTATTCAGTTATGTCCGTTCTGGTTTTGGATGTGTTGTATGTATTGTGGTTACTGGTTACCATTTTTGATTTGTGATTTTTTCTGATTTGTGATTTCACTGATTTCGATTTCTTGATTTCAGATATTTAAAATGCCAAAAGTTGCAGTTAGTTCTATTGCTAAAGTGCGCGCTATAATTGCAAAATATCCTAAGGAATTCATTTGTTCAGGAAAAAATGAGCTATACTGTCAGATTTGTTGTGTTGTGGTCAAGCATGACAAATCCTTTTTTGTGGATAAACATCGCTCTACCCAAAAGCACCAGGGTGGTATAGACCAAAATGTGGGAAATGAAAAGACGCAAACCCTTTTAAAGTACAAGTCTTCAGATTTTTCGGAAAAACTTGACTACATTCCTGTCAGCCAACATACCTCTTCATAAGTTGAGCAACCCTCATGTGAAACAATTGTTCTCTGAATTAGGTGTAGCAGTGCCTTGCGTGTCAACTTGCAGATCAATAGCAATGAAACAGGCAGAAAGCGAGTTAAGTAGAATAAAACATTTGCTAGAGGGTAAATTAGTTTTCCTAATTGTTGATGAAAGTGAAGTAAGGGGCTCAAAATATTTGAACATACTTGCTGGATTTATTGATGTTACCAAGAAAACATATTTAATCAGGTGCGATGTTCTTCTTGGAAATGTTAATGCACGAACTGTCATACACAAGATTGACGATACTGTAAAAGAATTCGAGATACCAAGAGAAAATTTCTGTTTACTTCTGTCTGATGCAGCTCGTTACATGGTGTCAGCTGGAGCGACACTCAAGCAACTTTTTCCAAGACACTTCCATGTAACGTGTCTCGCGCATCTGTTACATAATTGTGCGATGCAAATAAGAGCATTTTATAGTGATGTTGACACTTTAATTGCATGTGTCAAGGCTTCTACTCTTAAAAACAAAAGGAAGGAAGGAAGGAATTGTTTGCTGAAATAGGAACTCCTCCAGAACCGATTGTAACACGTTGGGCAAGCTGGCTGAACGCTGCTTTTTATTATGCAGATGATTTTCCAAATGTGAAGACAATTGTGGAAAATTTTGAAGATGAAGGAATCATTGTTCAGAAGGCTAAAGAGTGTGTTGCTAATGAAAAACTGCCAAAGCAGCTAATGTCAATCAAAATGAATTATAGTTTGATTGCTAGCTTAGTGACTAGGATGGAAGCATCTGATTGCACCATTAGAGAGGCATATGAAACCATTTCTTCTATCAACCTTGGCGAAGATATGTGTTCAGTCAAACAATACATTGAAACAAGACTCAAGACAAATGGTATTTGTGAAATAATTAACCTCAGTAGACCTGAAATCTCACCAACAGTTTATGGTCAGCTTTTGCAATGTCAACCAACAACTGCCGCTGTAGAGAGATCTTTCTCCATGCTTAATAAATTATTAAGTAAGGATCGCAATTTTTTGCCAGAAAATGTCGGCAAATACTTCATAATTTACCACAATCGGTCAACTGATGTAGAAGAGCAAGAATAAGTAATTAAAGTATCGTTTTTATTATTGAAGGAAAAGGAAACTTTATAAGTCAAATTTTTCAATTCGTAAGGTCAACTTTTGACTGCCCTATACATCACATATGAAAAACGTTTGTATACTATGGAAAGTCGTTACCTATAATATTATATAAATCTTAGAAATCATTGTCTTATATTTTCGATACAAATCTTGATTCATATTATAATTTATACTTATTTGTATGGTTTATTTATATTTCTTATACAATTTCCATGCGTGATTATTTTGGTTTGGTTTAATTTTTAAGTGCTGGCAGAGTTCTGTCTATGCAGGATTCTAATATTGCTGGTATAGTACCGATAATTAAGTCCATATTTTCATATATATAGGCCTAGGGCCTCGCAATTTCTAGATCTGCTTAGGGCCTCGCAACTTCTAGATCCAGCCCTGTATATATATATATTAGGGTGGTCCAAATCCATAGGGGGAAATTTCAAAATTGTCTTAGATAGTCTCCACAAGTGTGGTTTTTGTCCATTTAGTGTCCTCATGATCTGTGCAAAATTGCAGCGTGATTGGTGAATATTTAGAGGTCGCCCACTCTGAATATATATATATTATATAATGTACTTTTTCTTCCGTAGGTCCGATGGCTCAAACTCGATCAATTCCAAAAGTTTGGCTTCTAGGGATGGCAACTGGAACTTTATCCACGTCAAGGCTCCCTACATGCCTTGACGCCCTCCTCTTGGGGCAATACCACCACATCAATCAAAAGCAAACCACCTCCGACAGTCTGAACCAGGCATGCCAGAGGGTGATTGAAGTCTGGACCCGAGCGCGGATCCCAACTCAACGGATCGACTCCTGTGTCCGTAAGCTTTCAAAGCTTTTAGACCGCTACAAAACACTCAAGAAGCACAGGACCAGGCAACGTGCCAGCGATAGAATGAATGAAGACATCTTCAAAGCGGACATCCAGGAACTGTTTGACATCGCAACCAGTGATGCCATGAGCACAATCGTCAACGTTGAGGACCGAAATTTCCTGTCCATGCAGCGCAAGGACGTCAATTCTTGCAGCATGGCTGGCATTGATAAGGAAACGACTACACAAGAGGACAGAAAGCGATCCAGAATGGAGAAGGAAGCCAAGAGGAAGGCAAGGTATGAAGCAACACAGAAAGATTTGGAAGAAGCAGGAGTGTCATCAATTGATCTTTCCTCTTCTTCTTCTTCCCTTTTTTCGCAAGACGACGACGACTATAGACCATCGGTTCCGATTCCTTCTTCGTCTGAAGCTCCGGCACCAAAGCGTCCCAAGAACAAGGTTACGAACATTTCCAATCTCCAGAAGTCATTGGAGCAATGGATCGCACCAATCTTTCTGACCGGAATGCTGTTTTCGTAACTGGAGCTGTATTACAGGCCGCGGGGCATGATCTGTCTGGGATGACGTGCTCTCGGAGCTCTATTCATCGCTACAGAGAAAGTGGGCGAGAACAGGCAGCTCGAGAAGACCTAGAATCATTCTCTCTAGAAGACCCTGTCCTTCTCCATTGGGACGGAAAGCTTCTCCCCGGCATTGAAGGGAAGAAGACGAATGTGCATCGGATAGCAATCCTTATAACATTCAATGGACAGGAGAAGCTGCTTGGTGTCCCAAAGATGAAACAAGGAACTGGAGAAGCACAGGCCCAGGCATGCCTTCAAACTATGAAATTATGGAACGTGGAACAGCATGTGAGAGGTCTCGTCTTCGATACCACTGCGTCAAACACGGGTTTACATCGCGGAGCCTGTGTCAGGATTGAAGAAGCATTGGGTCACGAGCTAGTTTGGATCGGTTGTCGACATCATATACTTGAAGTCGTACTTGCTGATGTCTTTGCCTCAATATTTGGCTCAACAGGAAGTCCTGAAACAGGCCTTTTTAAGCGATTTCAAAAGGAATGGCCATCTCTCTCCCACGAAGCATGTCTCAGCATCGGACAGCTTGTTCGAGAACCCTCAACTCCAAGAGATGAGAAAAGAGATGCTCACTTACTTACCTAACGCTCTTCAGGCAAGCCAACCTCGTGACGACTACAAGGAGTTCCTTGAACTATCTTTGCTCTTCCTGGGGGGAAAGACTGGTGGTCAACTCTTTATCCGAGCTCCGGGTCCCATGCACCACGCGAGATGGATGGCGAAGGCGATTTATGCGCTCAAAATCTACCTCTTTCACTATCAATTCAAGCTCACAGCACGCGAAGAACGAAACGTGACTCAGCTGGCTTTATTTGTCAGTCTGATTTACGTCAAGTACTGGCATGAAGCGCCAATGGGGACACAAGCTCCTCTCAATGATCTCAAAATGCTGCATCTTCTGGAAAAATATCCACACGGAGGAGCTGCACAAGCGGCGAAGACAGCTCTAAGACGCCACCTGTGGTACTTGTCGGAGCATCTGATTGGACTGGCCTTCTTCGATAATAGGATCGATCCTGATACCAAAAGGAGAATGGTTCAACACCTCCAACATCCCCAAAAGAATGGCTGCCCCCGACGAATCGACATGGCGGAAGCTGGTGTTGAAAATGATGTGGCATCCTTCGTCACGAAAAGGACATTGACCCTCTTTGATGCCTTGAAAGTTGGAGGTAAGGAGGAAGCGCGCCAGTTACTTCAAAAAGATCCACGGGAATGGCCAAATGACAAGAACTACAGGGAACTTAGAGATCGCGCCTTAAAGATGAAAGTCGTCAATGATGCTGCCGAGCGAGGTATTGCTCTCGCACAACGCTACAATGACACTGACACGAAACGAGGACCAGAAGCAGTACCTCCTACAACTCGTAGCCGCCCACCGAAAACAGATACCAATACCATCCAAGGCGACTCTGATGCAGAAGAAATAATGAAGATACACCCATTATCATGTCCTATTGTCTTACTGTTTTCTTTCATATTCTTTGAGAACCAAAAAAAAATTTAGTTATTCAGTTGTCTATATATTTTCCCAAATTTTCAAAAAGGGGGCAAGTGGGGCGACCCCTAAATATTAACCGAATAACGTGCAACTTTGCACAAATACTGTCCACACCACGAGGCATAAAACCAACCTTGTGGAGAGAACTTAGTCGATGCTTTAACTTTTTGGACCACCCTAATATATATATATATATATATATATATATATATATATATATATATATATATATACACACACCCTCGATTAGGTACTCCGGCTTGCCGGGCCGAGGGGGCTCGTACACCTCGTGGGTTGTTGGGGTTTCCTCAACTCCTCGCGGGGTGTGGGCGAAGAGGTACCTAGTTGCGTTTCCCCCCCCCTTCCTTTTCTTTTTGCTCCCCCTTTTTTTTCCGTCTCCCGAAATTTCTTTTGTCTTGACTCGGTCTTGTGCCTCTGTCAATTGTAGTATCCCCCCCCCCTCTGTTTGTATTTCGCAGTCTTGGGGTCATCGGGTGCACCCACCGGGGGGCATCGCTCCGTGGCTGAGTCGTGCTCTGGGGACGGTACAGCGCCCAGACCGCTGCTGCGTCTGGATTGGGTCTTTGCTAGGCCCTTAACGGACAAATCTACGTAGAGCCAATCTACTGTTTTTAAAACGACAGTCAGGTTGGGGGGCCGGCTACCCGGGACGTTGGGCCTGCGCCTTGAAGGATGCAGCAGCGGATGGTGCATTGCCTTGGGTCCGAGGCTGTCTTTTTTGTAAAGCTATTGTTTATGGGTTCAATTTCAAAACTTCAATCCCCTCCTGTTGACGACTCTGGCCCGCCCTTGGATTTGGATGACTTCTACTTCTGGTCGTTCAGCGGCCTCTGCCTCCGCTGGATTGACCTTAAAGCCGTATGGCCCCCATCTCGTCCTCTGCGGCGTCTGGCTCTCGTGGCCGGACTCGTGGTGCCTGTAGGGCGGGGTCTTCGCGGCCCTCGTTCTCTCGCCCACTCTCGGTTACCGTTACACATGGACCTGTCCCTGCTGTCAATTTCTGTCCGGTGGACAGGTTCCTTGTTCTCCGCCCTTCCGCTGGCTCCCTTCCGGGCAACTCGGAACGGGTGTTAAGACGGTGGGGGTTCCCTGTCGTTATGATATCCGCCCTCTGAAAGATGGGTCTCTTCTTTTGAAGTCCCGTTCTTCGGGGGTGACTGAGTCCCTTCTACAGTTGCAGGATGTTTTGGGTTGCAGTTTCTGTCTCTTCCCATCCGCAATTGAATAGCTGTCAGGCACCATTTTCGCTTCCCGTCTGCTGTCAATCCCGGTTGGCGAGTTGCAGGAGGATCTTGCCCCCCAGGGGGTACCGAAGGTCTTCCGCTTTTCGTCGCGCCGGGATGGTGCTCTTACCCCGTCCGCTCGTCTGCTCCTGACCTTTGACTCCCTTGTGCCTCCGGCCCAGGTGTTCTGGGCGTGGGTGATAACGGTCGTACCGAAAACTCTCACGACTGGTGATGTGCCTGACCCGGTTCGGCCATGTTAGCTTTGCGTGTCGCCGTGAGGGTAAGCTGTGTCCGCTGCGGTGGGCCTGCGCACCCTACCCCATGCACGAAGCCCCCGCGGTGCTCGAACTGCTCGGGGGCCCACCCTTCCTCCTCTCGGGACTGCCCCGTTTTCAAGTTTGAATTCGAGGTGCGGTCCTTAAGGCCTACCGAATTCCTTAGTGCGCGGGAGGCGCGCGATAGGGTCCGTGACCGGGAGCCGCGGCGGGGGTTGTCCTATGTTGCTGCTCTTGGCCCTGGCGGGTCCTCGGGCCCCTCCCGTGCTACCCCGGCGCCTACCCGAGTGGTGCCCCCCCCTGGAAGTTCCGGAGGTTGGTGGTCCTCCTGGCGCCGCAGGACCTTCTTATCCCTCTACCTCACTTTCAGACATCCCATCTGATTCCCTGCCTACAAGTGCCCCTTCTCCTCTCCGGCCTTGGGGTCTGGATCCTTGCCTACTCGTCTCTTGGGTGGGGAAGGTGATGCCCCGAAGGGGAAGGAGGAAGCGTCGCCGTGGTCGGAGCCCTCCAGACCCGATCATGACCGCTGTTCGCCCTGCTTCCCCTTCTTCACCGGAGGGAAGCGGCGCGCCGCTCCTGATCCACTCGGGACTCCCCCCCCCCCCCTATACGGAGGGCTGGTGTGGCGTCACCTCCCGGTGCCCCAACTAGTGTCCGGGTGTCGGTTGAGGTACACCGCCCCATGACACCCTCGATTACTGACTCGGTTCCCATGGTGGACCCGGTCGAGAGGAGCCTGGCCCTTCTTCATGGAGTCTCTCCCTTCGGCTCCTGCGAGTGGTCGGGTCTCTCTCCTGGATCTACCTTTCCTCCCCCCCCCCGTCAGCACTTGTCTGGTGTGACGAGCCCTCGAACATCTGGTTCTCCCCGGCCCCCCTCTGGTGGGGAGTCGGGGGTTTCGGCTGGGCCCGTCTCGTCGTCTCTCCCCCCCAGGGGAGCCCCCTCTGAACTCCCTGTTCCACTTCCTCTCGTTCTACTACGGGTGAAGCAGCTGCGGGGTCGGTGGCCCCTACCCCCCCCGTTCGGGGTGAGTCGGGGAAGCCGATTCCGTCCCTGGTTACGGACCGTTGAGTTTGCTGCTCAGCTTGGTCCGTGGCTATTTCTCTTCTCTGCTTCTTATAATGCCACTTCCCCTTACAGTTCCATTTTGCATTGGAACTGTAGGGGGCTTTTAGCTAACTGGGAGAACCTTGCCCTGCTGGAGAGCGAGCGGCCTTCCTGTGTTTGTCTCCAGGAGACTATCCTGGCTGCGCGGGGCTCCCTCGTCTCTCTGGCTATGTTGGTTTCCCTTGCACCCCGGATGAGCACACACGCCGGCGGGGTGCGGCGATTTATGTACATCATTCATTACCTCGCGAGGTGTGCCTCTTCGTACTTCCTTGCAGGCTGTGGCTGTGCGGCTCTTTTTAGATCGCCAGTACACTGCCTGCTCGATTTATATTCCTCCTCATGACCCTCCTTCTCGCGACGCGGTTCGCGAGTTGGTGTTGCAACTGCCTCGACCGTTTCTCCTCCTCGGGGACTTTAACAGTCGCGACCCGGCTTGGGGAGATGTCCGGTCGACTAATGTTGCTGGTATGTTGCTCTCCTTAATGGAGGAACTTTCCTTCGCGTGCCTCAATTCCGGTGAACCTACCTACTTCCACGAACCCACGGGTTCATCTACCTGTATTGATCTCTCCTTGGTGTCCCTCGATGCCTTACTCGATTTTTCGTGGAAGGTGTTGGGGGACTCTTATGGCAGTGATCATTACCCAGTCTGTCTTGAGCCGGTCGGACCGCAGCCGGGTGTCTCGTCTCGACCGAGGTGGTGCCTTGCGCGGGCTGACTGGCCATCCTTCAGAGCTCGTTCCGTCATTGCCCGTTCGGTGTTGAGCTTTGGCTCTGTGGATGAGAGCTTGGAGTTCTTCGAGCGGGTGGTGATGGGCGTCGCGGAGGACTGTATTCCTCGATCTTCCGGTAACCCGCGGACGCGTAGCGTCCCGTGGTGGACTCCAGCATGTCACCAGGCGGTGTGCGAGAGGAAGAGGGCAACGCGCCGCTTCCACCGCACCCGGCGCGCGGACCACTTGATTGAGATGCGGCGGGCGAAGGCTTTCGCCCGCCGGACTCTCAAGTTGGCCCGTCGGGCCTCTTGGCGTGCTTTTGTGTCCGGCATTTCCTCGTCTACCCCTTCTGCTGCTGTGTGGCGGAAGGTACGTAGTATCGAGGGGAAGCCGGTCCCTGCTAGTCGCCCTGTCCTTCGGGACGGGGACGGCTTCCTTTCGGATCCTGCTGCTGTGGCCGATCGGCTGGCGGTGCTTTTGCTGCGGTTTCCCGTTCGCCTTCAGCTGCGGATCGTCCTTTGTCGGATGTTACGTTCCCGCCGCCTGGGAACGAGCCCTATAACCGTCTCTTTACGATGCGGGAACTTCGGGCTGCCTTGGCAACCCGTCGTTCTTCCGCCCCTGGCCCTGATGACATTCCGTATGACTTTATTTGGAATCTGCACCCGATGGCCCTACACTTCTTGCTGGATCTTTTCAACCGGGTGTGGGTTGAGGGGTCGTTCCCTTCCCGTTGGAGGGAGGCGATTGTGGTCCCGATACCTAAGCCGGGGAAGGATCCGGCGGAGGTGGCGGGCTATCGGCCTATTGCCTTGACGAGCTGCTTATGCAAGCTCCTTGAAAAGATGGTGGCCGTCCGACTTTCCTTTACACTGGAGTCGCTTGGGTTATACCCCCCGACCCAGTATGGCTTTCGTCGATTTCGGGGTACTCTGGACCCCCTTCTCCTCCTTGGTCATGATGTACGGGAGGCCTTTTCCCGCCGGAATCTTGTTCTGGCCGTCTTTTTCGATGTCCAAAAGGCCTATGACACGACCCGTCGGGGAGTTGTCATGGACCGTTTGAAGTCTCTTGGTTTTGTGGGCTTTTTGCCCACATTTCTTCGTAACTTCCTCTGCCGTCGCACTTTCCGCGTCCGTAATGGGGCGGCCCTATCTGACCTGTATGTTCAGGAGGAGGGGGTGCCCCAGGGGGTGTCTTGAGCGTCTCCTGCTTCAATCTGGTCATGTCTGCGCTACCGGGAGCCCTTCCGCCCTCGGTGCGCTGTTCCATCTACGCCGACGATCTGGCTGTCTATGCCGCGGGGACGAGTCCCCCCCTCGTGGAGAGGCAAGTCCAACTCGCGGTCAATCGGGTTGAACGCTGGGCGTCGTCGGTGGGCCTTACGCTGTCTTCCCCGAAGACTTCGTGTGTGGCCTTCCTTCCGTCGAGGAGACGGGGATCCGGCGCCGTCCCGGCCTTTAATCTTACACTCGGGGGTCAGCCTCTGGCCCTCGTTCATCAGTGCGTTTCCTGGGTATGGTTTTCCCCACCTTCGCCGGCTGCGCGAGTCTGCAAGACGTACCCTGGATTTGCTGGGACATCTGTCGCATACTACATGGGGCGCGGATAGGCGGACACTCCTCCGTTTGTACGTGTCCCTGGTACAGTCAAAATTAGATTATGGGAGTGTGGTGTATGGCTCCGCCTCCCGTACGGCCCTTCGGATACTGGATCCGGTCCTCTCTAGAGGACTGCGCATGTCATCTGGCGCCTTCCGCTCCTCTCCGGTTGATAGTCTGCAGGTTGAGTGCGACATCCCTCCCTTGGAGGATCGGAGGTCGTTCCTCATTGCAAGCACTATCTCCGGATCCTCCGTCTTCCCAACTCTCCTCTGTTCCAGGTGGTGAGGAGGGCGTTCTGCCGGGATGGGGGTTGGTATTTCACCGACACGGTGACCTCCCTCCTCGATGGTATGGGCACTCCTCCTCCATCCGTTATACCGGTCTCTTTCAAGGGTGTTGCACTAGCCCTGTTCAAAAATCAACTTTTTCTTATTTTCATAGGTTTCTGTACTTTTTCCCATGCTTTTTGACCTGAAAAGGCCGAAAATCACAACCATTTTTACCTAGGTTGTTGGGAAGCATTGCCGCATGGAGCTTTAAGTTTTCTGCCTTGAAATCGGCCAAAAGCACCAGTTCCGGGGTCCCTTGAATCATGTTTTGCACTATAACTTTTTATCTAAACAAGATAGAGCAACAAAATAGGCACCAAATTAAAGTGTTTTTAATCCTCTTTCTAACTTATACAATTATGATAGTCTTGGAACAAGAAATGGCACATTGGTACATACAAAGATTTCAGAAATATCACAAAATTCGTTTTCTCACACTCAAGGCAGACAAGGCGCCTTATTCATGACACAAATTTGAGATTAACATTTTGTCACAAGTCTAATCGATCAAGAAGTGAAAGCATTACATGATGATTAATTTCATAATGACATTTACACAGTCAGTTGTTGAGAGTTTGTTTCTTGAAGCTGTCAAAGCGGCGTCTGTTGAACTCCACAGCTTGAAGGAGATAGTCCCTTTGCTTGGCATCTGTTGTTATGACATTTGCAAAGTCGCTCATCATCTTGACACCACGTTCAGCAATGTCATTCACCGCTTTCAGATTCTTAACATAGTCCAACGCTTTTCTGTAGTCCTCATTCTGTGGCCAAGACGTGACAGGTTCCAGAAGCCACTCGGATCAAATGTTCAGTGTGTCCAGCAGGAAATGTGATTCTGGGCCAATGAGATCAACCAGGTGGTCTTAGCTGTGACTCTCTGGAATAGAGGCTTTCCTGTTCTGAAGCTGTCTGGCTTCTCAGTGGCATGTAACTGGGCAGCAATGTCGTGCTTCAATGTGTCACTCGATCTACTGCTGAACAGGGCAAATGGCACGACTTCCTGCGTCAGGTACCATTTGTGGTTTTCCATCTTATTAAGTACTGCATCAGCAAGCTCTGGGTCAGTTTTCTTGTACTTCAACATGTCCTGGATTAGACTTAGATCATTCACGGGAGCATCTGCAGCAGACATTGACATCATCCATACAGGAGTGTAGAACAGCGCAAGGAAGGTGTTGAGTCTTTCCAGCTTTGATACAGTGTCTTCGTCGTACTCAAGTTGATCTGCAAACATCAGCATTTTCATGGAGTACAGGTTTCTGGCCATCCATCTGGCCTGATGAATGGCGCCTGGTCGACTCCAGTGAATACCTTGAGGAGGCGTCCTCCAAGAACAATGACTGTCAGTTTCAGCCATTTCCCTGTAGTCGGCTCTTGGAAGCTTTCTGCTGTTAGAATGTCTTGGAGTATTTCTTCACTGTTCTTCTTTTCCTTCAGCCATTGCTGTTGATAGCAAGCATCTTTGGGTTTTCCTTGGACAAGTCCGTCCAAACATCCTTCAGATGCTCAAACCAGGGATTATCTGGCCCCTTCACTTCCCAAACTGCTCCTACTAGGATTTCCAGGATGTGATGTCGACAGGCCAGATAAAACACCTTTTTGTTCAGCATTTTCTCTAGCAGTTTGGCAGCTCCTCTGTGAACTCCACTGTTACTGGATGTAGTGTCAAAAACAAGGGCAGTAACATTATCCGTAAGTTCCCATGTCTCCAGTAAATCCATTGAAGCCTCAGCCTGAGCTGTGCCAGAAGAATTGTCGATGACAGGTACTCCCAATAACTTTCCTTCAGTGTATGAAGGTGGACCAGACACTACACAGCTAAAGTCTCTGAGGTACTTCCAGGTTCACTGCCCAAGACATCTTTGAGCAATTTTCCATCCCAGTGTAAGGCAGCGTACTGTGGGGGGTTTTCACAAAACTTGGACATGTGACTCTGGCTGATATTATACCTGACAGCATTCTGTTGCGACGTGTTGTTGAGGTTGAGATGACGAAGTTATCCAGATCAGCCCCTCCAGCTTTCAAGGTGGCAGAAACCATGGCAGTAACTTGATTGTCTGATAAACCAAGACGATCCGCTGTATTGCAGATGACATCACATTCCATGACCTTCCTTGGAAACGTCAGTCACACTAGTCAGTGTCTTGATGGTGAGAACATCCAGGACGAGGCTGATGGTAATCCATGTCATCTGTGTTAGCGTCGTTGTCAGTTGAGTCACCCCAGGTAATGTCATCCACATGAACAACTGCCTCTTGTTCTGCTGCAGCTGTAAAATAGTACAACATGTTAAGACATAATTGTTAAGTACATGCTAAATATCGCAATGGAGTAAAACTTAAAACTTTTTGTAACGTTCAAAGTAATTAGTTTTACCTTGTTCTTGTCTATGCTGCAGTCTTTCATTCCTCGCTGCTTGCTGCAGGGATCTTGTCTCAAAAATCTTGTCATGACCAGACATATGACCTTTCCTCTCAGTCTTTTGGTCTTCGTAGAACCTGATATCCTCATCTTTCTTCTCTCTGATAACAGTCTGTTGTTCTGTATTTCCTGGATTGCATCTGGAGCTCCTATATCGAACAGGCTGTCTAATTCCAGCACAAATGCTCCTCTTTTTCCTCCAGGGTTACTTGCTCTTCCTTTGCTTTTCACCAGAGCACGATGTTTCTCATGTAGTTTCATGAAGAGCTTCATTGCGTTGTACTTGGTCATTGTCTTGATCCTAGCCATCTGCCAGAATGGGATGATAGATTCAACTGTTTCATATGCAAGGTCTTGAACCATGGGCCTCCCTGCATTTTCCGGTAAATTCTGAAGATTAAGGAAATACTGGAACGCCTGTCTGTTGGTGGGAAGCTGGGAACCACTGATAAAAGCTGAAGGGTATCCAACCAGGAAAGTTTCAGTGAGAGATCTGGTAGATGGCCCAGTTGACACCTGCCTGTGGACAGTACGTGGAGGTTCTGAGATATCAACTGTGCGCCCACGGAGCTCCCTCAGCTCCTTGCTTAATGCCATTGTGAAGTTGTAACTTGTAGATGGTTTTCTAGATTCTGATTGAGTTTCTGTTGTTTCCTGAAAAATGATAGATAATTATTATTATATTATTATTATTTTATTTATTTATTATTATTATTATATTATTATTTATTATTTTTATGCTCTTTCATTTGATACCTAATTTGTTGCTCTATCTTGTTTAGATCAAAAGTTAAAGTGCAAAACATAATTCAAGGGACCCCGGAATTGGCGCTTTGGCCGATTTCAAGGCAGAAAATTTAAAGCTCCATGCGGCAATGCTTCCCAACATCCTAGGTCAAAATAGTTGTGATTTTCGGCTTTTTCAGGTCAAAAAGCATGGGAAAATGTACAGAAACCTATGAAAATAAGAAAAAGTTGATTTTTGAACAGGCCTAGTGTTGCACCTTGGGAGAGCACCCCTGTTGCGTGCTGTAGGGCGTTGCGCCCCGTTCGCAGGGCCGATTCTGACTCTGCCTTGCTTCGGTCTCTGTTCCTTCAGCATGTGTTGCGGTCTTCACAGATGGCTCGAGGTCATTGGTGGGCGTTGGGGCCGCGGCTGTTCCCGTCGTCTGCCCTTGCTCCCCGATGTACCCGTCTCCCTGATGAGGCTTCCGTTTTCACGGCGGAGCTCTATGCCATTCTGAGCGCTCTGGAGGTGGTGCGTGAGCATCCGGATGGGTCGTTTGTCATCTATTCGGATTCCCGCAGTGCCCTGGAGTGTTTTGACCCTGTCCACCCACTGGTCCGACGAATCCAGCTACTGTGCCATATCCTTGTCGCTTTTGGTGGCAAGGAGGTGGTATTTGGCTGGGTCCCTGCACATGTTAACGTGGCTGGAAATGAGGCTGCCGATCGAGCTGCCCGTTCCGCGTGCCGACTACAGGTTTCACCAGTGTCACTCCCCTTTTCCGATTATATCCCTGGCTTCCGTAGGTTTTTGCGCTCCCGGTGGCAGAGTCGCTGGGATGGCGCTACAAATAATAAACTCTGCAAGATTAAACCCAAATTGGGATGTTGGGCCTCTTCCTTCCATCGGTCGCGCCATAAGGAGGTGGCTCTGGCCCACCTCCGTATTGGCCACACCCACCTGACCCATGGCTATTTGATGGCCCGGGATCGGGTGCCCCGATGTCTCAATTGTAACGTTTCACTTACAGTTGCCCACCTCCTGGTGGAGTGTCCGCTTTACTCTGCGCGCAGCACAGAGTATTTTCCCTTTTTGGAGAGCGTCGGGCCTTGTGATAGGCTTGGCGCTATTCTATCTGAAGGTCCCTACTTTTCGGTAACCGGGTTGTTCTCCTTCCTCTTTCGCTCCCGACTTCTTTACCGGCTGTGACTCCGCTATGATCTTTCTGCCCCCCCCCCTTTTTTTTCCCCCTCCTCCCCGTCTATTGTTCATTTCCGTTAGCTGTTCCAGTCTTCGTCCTGTGTTCGCTCTGCTATCCACCTTCCTTTTGGTGGCCATGAGCGGTCATACTTAAACAAAAAAAATATATAAATATATATATATATATATGGGTTATTAATTACACAACCTAACAACAGTTTTGCTTCCCGGTAAAAACATAGTTTTATACTAATTATAGGGTGCTGATTTCGAAAATGAACTTCATTTTTGCACGTTGTCAGGTTTTGCCAGAATATATTTTATACGGTACTGTTTCATACCAATTTTATGATTATAGTTCAATAATTTTATGATTATAGTTCATTTTACTTCAATACAAAACACTAATTGAGTTCTTACTTTTTAGATTTATGATGTGTACTTCAAGGGGTCGCGTGAACAGTCCAGATTTATTCTGTTACATCTGTGGTCTATTTACTCCAACTTCACAGCGCAGGGAATATGACTTCTGATAAGAACATCGTATTATCACTACTTCGGTTGTCATATTGGTGACCAAGACAAAAGATTGGCCCCACATGTTTGCTGTAGTAACTGTGCAATGAATTTACGTGACTGGTTCAATGGTAAAAGGAAAGGTATGGGATTCGCAGTACTTATGGTTTGGCGTGAGCAAAAGAACCATGTTGACGATTGCTATTTCTGTCAGAGCAAAGTAGC